>CM021104.1:514017496-514078308 GCA_007115665.2 Sequoiadendron giganteum | reverse complement strand
TTTCTATTTCTAACCCTCTCCCTCTCCCTCTCCCTCTCCCTCCCTCTCCCCTTCCCTCTCCCAATCTCTCTTTCTCCCACTCTCCCCCTCTCTCCCTCCCACTATATCTTTCTACCACTCTCCCCTTCTCCCACTCTCCCACTCTCTCCCACTCTCTCACACTCTCTCTTTCTCCCACTCTCCCAATCTCTCCCTCCCTCTATATCTCCATCTCTCCCACTATATGTTTCTCCCACCTCTCCCTCTCCCTTCCTCTCTCCCTCTTTCTCTCCTCTCTCTTTCTCCCACTCTCCCCTCTCTCCCCATTTTCTCCCTCTCCCCTTCTCCCACTCTCCCACTCTCTCTTTATCCCACACTCCCCCTCTCTCCCTCCCTCTCTCCCACTATCTCTTTCTCCCTCTCTCCCACTATCTCTTTCCCTCCCTCCCTCTCCCTCTTTCTCTCACACTCTCTCTTTCTCCCACTATCTCTTTCTCTCTAACTCTCCCTATACCTCTCTCTCTCTCACTCACACACACAAACTCACCTCTATCCCCTCTACTTTAAGGGTGCAAGGGAGAGATATAAAATTAGGCTAGAGGGTATAGAAAAAGAGGGAGAAAAGAAATATATTAAAAAATATATATTTCATATAATGCGTGCACGTTTTGAAGAAGTGGAGATGTTCCCGTTTTAGCAAGAAATACCGTGCTCTCATTATAATGTGAGCATGTTTTGTATTCCACAAAAAAATGGTAAAAATATTCAATATACACATGATGTCAAGGCCCACAGTCTGCATATTATCCCGGTTTTGCGCGTTCTCTGAAAATAAGTAGCTTTTTGATTATGTTGTGAAGTGTGCAAGCATGTTTTTCACATTCCACCGCCTTTTCCATGATATTTCTACCACATTTTCATGAAATATCAGATTTTCCACATTGAAAGACATAATATCAAGTCAAGTTTGAATAACATTGAGAAATGATATACAATTGAAGTTTCAAGGGGAACAAGCTTTTGAAAAAGTCAAATTGTTGTGGAGTTTGAAGAAAGAAGAAGCTAAGGCTACATAATTGGGTTGAACTCCTCCATTTGAAAGTCTAATTTTTTAGGTATGTGAAGTCTTTACACATTTTATTTCATTCTATCTTTCATTTTTGTTATTTTGCATATTCCATGTTGATCATTGTTTGTTTGTCATTATAACCTTAGGTTGTGAATGCACATTTTCAATTACATAATTATATACACTTGAAAATTACCATTTTAAACTTGATGCAGAGAATCTACCAGGATCCACAAATCATCAAGGGTAATTTTGACCCTAACTTAAATTAAAGAATATCAACCAACAAACTTAGTCATCTTTTCATCAAAATCCTTCAATTTCACTTGATTTCATATTTCCACAAAACATTAGAACTTGGATTCAACTCTTTCTCAGACTCAAAAAAAGATTAAACATCATAAAATTGATTGTAACATAGCATAAACCTGATTAGAATCTCAAAACCATTCAATTCCTTCATGATTCACTAATTCAAGAACTCAATGTTGTAACTTACATGGAAAAATAACAACAAATCATGGAAGCTAACTACCGACCTTTATCCAGACATCCAAGACACTGTAATCAACATGTTATTGATTCAAATAAACCAAATACACATTCCAAATATCTCACCAAAATTCATCCTTTGACCATGCTTCCCCTAGCATTATTCCAAACCCGTGGTGTAGGGGCACTTACAACCATGTTTCAAAATCTACTTTGGTGATAGTTTGTCTTAAGGTCTTTGGGTGAGTTCAAGATTTTTTAGATTCTTTGTCATAGATTTTATTGAAAATAAGGTATAAATAGACCAATCTTTCATGTATTTAGGGAATTTGTGAGTTTGGTGATCGAATGTGCAAGTATGCACTCTTGCTTTAAAAAAATGTCAATTTTGCCATATAATCTTTGAAGGAAAATTATTCAAATTGTAAATGCAAGTGAAAGAAGAGTATAGAAGTTGTATTAGGGATGAAATAAAGGTGTTTGAGTGGTCTTAGGTGTCTTGGACAAAAAAGTTGCATAATGTTGCTTATTTAGCAAAAGTTGTCAATGTTAGCAATTTTTAAGACAAATGAAGGTCTTGGTAGTTAATTTGTGGTTATAGGTTGGTTATGGACATGGATAAGTTGGAGAAGGGCCTAAAATTTTATTTAAAAACTTGGTATGGCCTCATTCAAGAGGTTGTGGATTTTGAATAAGAAAGAAACTTGTATTTACACTATTTTAATGAAGATCTCACTTCTTTTTGTGTGTTTGCAGACCCTGTACGAGCTGTATAGGCTTAGTAATGGTGTGAAATCGATATTATTACATAAAGGAATGTTCCTAATTTAATTTTGATCCCTTTGAAGAGGTTTTAATTGATCTTTGTGCTTGGAATTCATAAATTTCTAGAAATCGGGTTCTTGGACAGTCAAGGGTTTGAGGGCAATTTAATGTCTTAGATGACATCCCACCTATTGTGCTCTTTGTGGCTTAGTGGGGTGACCATGTAGGATGTTCTTAGGATGTTATTAGGAGTATAGAAGAAAAAGTTTAAATTTACCTCGTGAATGATGTTGGTTTAAGGGGAAATACCCTATTTTCTCATAGAAAACAATGGTGTAGACCTAAGAAAGAGCGGTGCAATGTTTCCAAAGGGTAGGTGAAGGTTAATTAAGGTTGGGGGGACATATACATAGGTGTTTGGGTAGTTGGTTTGAATTAGGAAGTTGTGGAGGGTAGAGTTTCAGTAAGGAGGCCTAAAAACCCTTGGATCCTAGGTTCTAGAGAGGGTTTTTGTTGGTGTAATTAAATGTTTTGTACCTTGTCCTAGGTCATAATTACACCTTAGTTAAGTTTACTTAGGGACCACATAGGAGTTGTTGGAGATTTTCCACCTTTGGTGGACTTATCATGTTATCACTCTATCACCTCCACCTTTCATGGACATATCATGTGATTAGGTTTCCAACTTTTGTGGTAGATCCACTATTTGTGGTGGTTATCACATTATCATCTTTCCACTTTAGGTGGAGTGATAGCTTTTCATTGTTGTCTCATGTCATAAGATTACGACACTTGTCATAATCTTATGCACTCCTATGTTCTCACCTTGGCTATATAACCAAGGGGTCTCTCATTGTAAAATCAAGCAATTCCATTATCATTGACATTAAATACAGTTTATTCTTGTCATATTATTTTCTCTCTTCTTTGTGCTTTCCATTTGGTCCATAGATCTTGGCATCCATAGCCAATTCTAACAGTTTTGAAATTTGTTGATGGAATGAGTACTTGGGGTCCTCAAACCTTGATAATTGTTAGTTTTGAAACCTAAGAAAATAATTTTTTTGGTCATGGAGGCTTGGTGGTGGGTTCTTGAGGGGGTCCCATTGTAAAATTGGCTAATTTGGGCCCTAAAATAGTGAAATTTGTCATTTTGAGGAAAGTGTCTTAAAGATTTTTTATATGTCCCATAACACTGAAATGGATATATAGATCAATAATTTTTTTGATAAGTTTTTTGGGAGGTTTGTGAGAAAAATCCATAAAACTGGTTTGTGAAGCCTACAAGGCAATTTTGGGTCAAAAGTGGCTTTTAGAAGAGTTTGTTTGATCTTGTTTTTGTAGGTGGTTGAATGTCAAGATATTGACATACTGAAGGTTTTGAAACTCTTTTCCTGGATCAAATTTTGATTTGGAGTCATAATGAAGAGTCATGGTTGATAGGTAACCCTGTTGTCCTATTGAGTCGATTGAAGGTTGATGTCTTGGTTGGCATATTTGAGAGAAGCTGTGTCAATTTGTATCTTGGTTTCCCACCAATTTGTATCAACCTAGTTCTTGGCACACAACATACATTAGAACCAAGGGTGACTTCTTTGGACTATGTTTGACTTCCAATAAGCCTACCTAGCAAAAGGCTTCCCAATAACCCCAAATTTGCAAAGGAAGTACCTTTTAAAGGTGAGGTTTCCACTCAAACACCAAGAAAAGTCAATGTTCATGATACCAAACCACCAATTTCATTATTACTTTTCCCACATAAGGTCATTACCCTACTGTCCCAAGAAACCCTCCAAAACATAAGCAAAAACAAGGGTTTTCAAGGATTTAACAACTTTGAGCCTACCCCATTCCTCCCAGGGGTAAAAATACCTTCCAATACCTATGAAAATTTTTATCAAACACTCACAATGCCATTACACTCATTATTTTTTAGAATCACCATCATGGTTATTCACTTTCACATAAAAATGTGCTCTAGCTAGCCTAGTGCATCACTCCACCGAACAAACCCATGATTTTCCAGACTCCCAAAAGAAATTTCAATCTACATTATTATGTTACACACCAATACACTATGTTATAGATCCATCACAGTGGGTGGATTGGTGAAAATCAATACATTATAGCCTCAAACCATTAGACTGTCAAAACGGGGCAGACTTGGAGAAATGACTGAAAATATCTTTTGAAATGGTATTAAGACACCAAACCTTATTCAAGTGAAGATAATTCATGCATAAATTATCTCCCAAACCTTCAAGGCATCACACACTTGTATGGGTCCGTACATAGAGAAAGAACACAGGAAAACACATGAAAATCACAAAAATCAAAGAATTCCTTTATTTTATTTGATTCAAATTTTGAAGAGCAGCCTCCTTTCGAGAAATTACATGATATTTATCTTGTTTCCCTTAAAAATAAACTCCCCCAACATATCTAACTATTTTTTTAACTTCTTAACTAACTTATCTCTTGACAACTTTGCCAAAAATACAATTTTTTACAAATGTCAAGCCAAATCTCCCCCCTAAACACCTAGAATGTTTGAAAATAACCAAATACATATTAAGAGTGGTCTCATAGAACTTATTTAACATAGATAATTATCTTAGACTCAAAAACAACAAGAACCTTTCTTTTACCCATCTTCACATGCACCAAAAACCCTCCTTTTTACCCAAAAAACTAGTGGTTTATTAAAAAAAACTCATCCAACCCCCACACAATCTTATGAATACTTAAAATAGGTCTAAAATGGTATGAAAAAATGAAATTCAACAAGAAAGCATGCTTCCCCAATGAAAAAAACACATTAGCATATCAAAACCACTCGAAATATCATAGAAAACTCAAAATTTCACTCTAGGGCTTCATGCCCAACACCCTTTTAGACCTCCCCCACACACAAAAAACATTCCCTCACCTATTTATTGATGATATTCATTCAAATATTCTAAATCAGTCTTTTCATCGATGTTTTCCTAAATCCTAGACAACAACTTCTTGAATTGACAATTTTAGTTCAATGGTGCTCTCGCACCATGTATGCTTCCACCGTTTGTATACATATATATGAAATAAGTTGAAATTTTGTATGATTTTCCATGCTTCCATTTTGAGCCTATCTTGCAATCATGGCATGCCACATTACCACTTGTCTTTAAGGCATTTTGGATTGAAAAAAATCATGTCACCTTTGTCTATGCTAGGTTAAGTCTCGTACAAGATGATTGTAAGTATTCTTTAAATGAAGCCTTGAATGACATATATTTTTCAATTAACGTGAATGGATACATTTTTTAGGAACTAATATTCATCTCATTACCATGGTACAGATAAAATTATCTATCATGCTGAACAAAATTACAAAGAGGAAACTAACACACAAAGAGAATGAAACCTTCAAAGAAAAGGAGAGAGTTTAGGTGGTGGCATATCGTGAAAAGAAGAAATTGGAAATGATTGACGAAAACAAGCCAATTGAAGAGGAACCTCAACCATAAAAAAGAGAACATGAATTGGTAGGACAAAAGGAATGAATGTGAAAGCATTATCATAAGATAGATTCAGATACCATAGTTGGAGACACTCTCTCTACAAAAAGTGAATATGAAGGGACACTATTAAGCACAAGTGAATATGGAGGGACACCATCTACCACAAGTGAATATGGATGAACACCATCTACTGCAAGTGAATATGGAGGGACACCATCTAGCACAAGTGAATATTGTTTGACACCATCCAACACATCTCAAGTTGAGAGTACATCATCACTCGGATTTGACAAAGAAGGTATGACATCATCCCCACATGAACCTCAAGGTATGTCTTCTTCTCCACCCTCGATTGAAGGTAGGAAATCTATCCCACCTCAATTAAATATTGATGAAATTCCTAATGTTGAGATGTATGTACCTAGGAGAACACCTAGAATTTTGCGTAGAAAGCCAAAGTATTTGATTAATATTGATGATGAGATTTTGCAGAACATGGAAGGTAATATTTCAACACGCACTTGTAGAATATATGCTGATAAGATTTGGGAATGATTCTTTGAAAGGATAAATGAGACTGCATGATGTCAACCATTTTTTGAAATGATGTGGGGTGTTAAGTATAGGAACATCATGAAGACTCTTGGGTTGAGAACATCGAATGCATCGAGTGAAGACACTATTGTGAAGAATCTAATGGATGCTTATGAGAGTGTGGGTAAGACCTCACGTTCAAAGGATAGTAATGTCACCCGATGTGTCATTACATCAAATTTGGTAAGTTGTCAAAGAAAGAGAGATTATCTGATTAGAAAGATGAGTGAACAAACATGAATTAGTAGAAATTTTTTGTCAAGAGCCATTCAAAGGCAGCGAAGAATTGAGGGCACTAATTCAAATGAATTATGGGAATTCTCTGGGAGACTGTCATGAAATGATAAAGAATTTGTCAAAGCCTTGAGAACACTAATTGAAGAGTATTGGAAGAATAAAACAAGGCCATCTCTGAATCAAAGATATGTGGTAAGAAGGAGAATCGGTAGTCAGAATCGTGAGCCACATCCAAAGCATTTTTTGGATATGACTCAAACTCAATTTTTTCATAAATTTGAAAATGATTATCCTCAAATTAATATTTCTCAAATTTTTTTTGAAATACTTAAACTTTTTTATGTCAAGATAAATCACACACACACTACTTGTTGTTGTAGACTACATATTGAATTCTCTAACCATTATGATGTTTATTGTTCTATATGTTTAGATTTGCATACTAATGATGTTTTGTAGGATTGTGGCATAGAAGCCCCACCAAAATATGCAAAAGAGTTCTTATCAAAAAAATTATGTGAAATACAGGATGGCCAGACATTCTATAGGACATCATTCTTGGATGGTTCATGTGAGCGTTGCAGTGGCTTCCAGCATATGCTAGTATGTAACCATATGGAAAAACAGACGAGGTGGGACAAAAACTAGTAGAGTTCAGAAAGTATAAACAGTAGTATATGCTACAAAAGATGGGTCTCAAGTAAAAGGGTGTGATTTGGTTATTGAGAAGATTCTACCCTACCAGTTTATGTCCATGTTTTGTGATAATATATTGTCTAAGTATGCAATGCATACCCATAGAGCCCGATGGTTGGACACACAATTCGAGCTATGCAATGACACCTTTCTAGTTGGAACCATAGTATCAGTGGTTGAATTTGTGGAGAACTACACTCTACAACCACATCGTGAGGTGAAGTCACAATATTACAATTCCACACATGTTTCTATATTTGTGCAAATAGTATTCATTCATGCATCTGATAGTATAGATGACCAAAGGAAGGTATTGAGGGAGTACCACTTTTACATTAGTTATGATTGCACACATTCTCCCAAGTTCATGCAAGGTTGCTTCCAGATGTTCTACAGTGGTTTGGCTCAGAGGGGCATAGCATATGACTAACATATAATATGGTCGGATAACTGTGTAGTATAGTTCAATAACTTGTGCATGTTCTACTGGTTGTGTATGATGAATGTCATTACATGTGTTCAACATATGTGGAACTTTTATGAGGTTGGACATGGAAATGGGGAGCATGATGGTGTAGGAGCATGCATGAAAAGAGAATTAGCATGAGAAGAGTCAAATTATAAAGACAGTGCAAAGTTGACAGATGAAAAATCAATCATCAAGTGGTGTAATGATTCGATGGGTCTAGGTAATGAAGGTACATCTTCAGTTCATAGATTTTTTGGTTGATGGATGATACTAGCATTGCACCATATGAGGATTGTTGTACACTAACAAGATCGAGTGAGGTACACTCTTTCCTTAGCTCAAATGCAAGTTCATGGAGTATCAATACACGGAAGATGACATGATTTTGTTCTTTATGTACAATGCAAGCCTGGATTGATTATGAGTCAGGGGAGTGGGTTGACAAATGGTTGACAAGTTATCTTAGCCCACTTCACAAGTATCACCCCCCGATGGCATTGGAACTGACACAGATGGAATCATCGGTCAAGTTTGACCACATATAAGATCTAGTTCAACCAGGTGATATATCTACTTGCTTAGTTTTTGAAATTCCATATCGTTATCTTACTTTGTACTATATTCATAATGTTGACCAATTTCTAGAGATTTGTTGCACATATCAATGCAGGGCATGTTTATGTAGTTATTGCAGATGAAAATAATGAAGAGGGAACAAACTATTACTTGTGTCATTTTGTTGAGGCAAAAAATAAATTGGAGGTCCCAGTTATAGATGGAGAAAACATCGAATACCTACAAGCTCAGTTGTGGTTACTGGAACGTGGCTTAGAAGGTACCCACATTTGAGTGTTAAACATTGGTTGTTTCAGGACTTTGACACACATGGCAAGATTCTTCATTACTGGAACCTTATCATGGCATCCAATGTTTGTTTTACCAAGTATGGAGGTAGACCTTTGAACAAGACCTTGTGGAAGGTCCACGAATCTGACCATGAGGCAATACTTGACACAATAAAGAGTAGAGTAGACCCGAATGGTTCGTTGGATTAATTTGTAAGTATATGAACATTGGTTCTTATTAATTTATACTTGTATGCACATTAATTTATTTGATGCCAATGCTATCATCTTATTTTACTTTTCCTATTTGTAAGTAACCTACTAAACAATGATTGGTTTCCCCTTGCAAAAAATGCAGATATATGAGCCATCCAAGAGAATGTCAGCCAGAAAAGCAATGCAACATCCTTATTTTGATGATCTTGACAAATCTCAATCATGATTTGAAGCCATTAGAAAAGTGTGTGCAAATATTGGTGAGGGAATTTAAAGTTACTCATTTGAAGTTAACCTTATCATGAATAGCTATGATGTAGAAATTATAAGAGCATTTGAAATTTCAACTTACTCTATTCATGAGAGGTGTTGTGTGCAATAGGTATGTTGGAATTCTGAATGAAGATGTATGACCAGGAGTGAATAAGTTACGAGACCTGAATGCCTATCTATAAGTGCTTTCCATCTATTTTTATTTCATTTCTATTTTGGATGCTCTTTCTTTTTCTCTTTTACTTTACGTATTTGTAAGTAAACTACTAAAAATTGATTGATCTCTCCTTGCAGAAAATGTTCATTGATGAGCCATCAAAGAGAATATCAGCCAAAAAAGAAATGCAACAACCTTATTTTGATGATCTTGACAAATCTCAATTATGATTTCAAGCCATCATAAAAAATCACGTGAAGCTTAGCGAGGGAATCTCAAGTTACTCGATTGATATTCGTCTCATAATGAGCACCTATGATGTAGACATTTAAAGAGAATCTTGAATGTATGAGTGAAATTGTAAAAGATATGTGAGAATGAAGTACATAAGGAATTGTAATGAGATTTACTCAAATACTATAATTTTGGAGTTCATGTTTGGTGTAGTAGCACCTTGTTTTGTAAATGCCTTCAATAGGAAAATTTGCAAAATTTGAATTTTGAAATGTAAACAATGAGAAAATGGTCATGTAAAGGTCATATGTAATGTATTAAAAGTCTCAAAGAGGTCATTAGGTGATTAGATAAGTGATATAAAGCATGTAAGGTCGATAAAAACATAGATTTTTTGTACTCTTGAATATTTACAATCAATAAAGTCCCTATTTAGTGATTTTATGATTTTTTCTAGGTGTTCATTAAATTGTACAACCTCTACAATAGTTTAAGGCCTTGAATCTTGTTGTTTAAGGTAGAATAGTGAAGTATCTTTCATTTGAATCTATGTAGGAGGGTATCCATTGAGTTTATCATTACTTTGAACTAATTTTTCTCAAATCGCTCTATAAACCAATAATGACTACTCCATAGAATTTGATAGTTTAGATCAATGGAGTAAGTTAGTATTATGATGTTTTAGGTGTGTGAGTTTATTTGTGTAGGGGAATTCAAGAAACAAAGGTGGAGTTGCTGCTAAAGGGTTTTATGATGAATTTTCAAGTGAAAAGTGTGGCTCCAAGTGGTGTTTTGAGGAAAATTTCTCAAATGACTTCACAAAAAAATGACTGATCTAGATAGATATTATTGAGTTACAACACATACTTCAAAATCAATAGTGATTGTCTTGGAACATGTGCATGAAAGACCACCTTCGCTGTCCTCATTAGGCTAACTAGGCCTAATTTACAAAGGAACATACCTTTAAACATTCAACAACCCCCTTAACTTGTTGGGGCAGAAATTATCATGTATCCAAACCCTCAGATCCATAATTTATCTTAGGAAAAACTCACTCCACCATGCCAAACCAAAACCCTTATTTTATGTTAGTATAAGGAGGGTTTATTGAAAGGAATGGTTTCACACCTTAACAGAACATGCCATTGCCTCAAAAATTCTAAAATTCACCTCCAAAAACTCAAATGACAATCATCCAACCTCTATATGCAATATTTTATCAAACCCTAGGGTGAAACCTCATTTTTCATGCCCTTTTCCATCAAAATCTATAGGGGTAGAAACACAAACCCCATAAAACTTATTCCCTTTCAATTAGAAACCTATAATTTGATCCCATAGGATCAAGTTGGACCCCTCTACAAAAAAATCTCTTGATTTTGGCTATCTCGGAGTGGTTTTCCTGTGACGACGGATTTTCACTTGATGGAAAAATAACAAATGCAAGCAATGAAAAGTTGCAAAGTGGTGCAACTTTCATTCTGAAATTCATGTGACCAAGTAGACTATTCCAATGCATCCAAATAGGTATTTTTACACTAGGCATGGTCCTCTTTCACACGCAAACATGCGTAATTGCTTTGAGGTATGTTCAATCGGATCGATCCCTTAAGAGTCCAAAGTGCTATATGGCTACAAACTTCAATATGTTTTTACTTGGATATCATGATGGTTAGAAAATTATTTTCTAATCCTATAGGATCGTATTGGGCCCCTCTACAAAAACCTCTCTCAGTTTTGGCTATCACAGAGTGGTTTTCCTGTGGCAGCGTATTTTCACTTGATGAAAAAAGTGTCAAATGCAAGCAGTGCAAAGTTGCAAAGTGGTGCAACTTTCACTCTGCAACTCATGTGACCAAGCAGACTATTCCAATGCATTCAAATAGTTATGTTTACTCTATACATGGTCTTCTTTCTCACCCAAACATGCGGAATTGCTCTGAGGTATGTTCAATAGGATCAATCCCTTAAGGGTCAGTGCTAAATGGGTGAAAAATTCAGCATGCTATTACTCAGATACTGTGATTCTTAGTAAATTATCATCTAATTGTACAGGATCATGTTGGGCCCCTCTACAAAAACCTCTCTTAGTTTTGGCTATCTCAAAGTGGTTTTTCCGTGGTGGTGGATTTTCACTTGATGGAAAAAGTGTCAAATGCAAGCTGTTCAAAGTTGCAAAGTGGTGCAACTTTTGCTTTGCAACTCGTGTGACCAAGTGGACTATTCCAACACATCTGGATAAGTATGTTTATACTAGGCATGGTCCTATTTCACACCCAAACACATGGAATCGCTTCGAGGTACATTCAACCAAATCAATCCCTTAAGGGTCCAAAGTGCTTAATGGCTGCAAACTTCAACATGATATTACTTGGATACCATGGTTCTTAGAAAATTATCATCTGATCCTATAGGATTGTGTTGGTCCCCTCTACAAAAACCTCTCCTAGTTTTGGCAATTTTGGAGTGGTTTTCCCGTGGCGGCAGATTTTCACTTGGTGGAAAAACTGTCAAATTGAAGTTGTGCAAAGTTACAAAGTGGTGCAAATTTTTCTCTACAACTCGTGTGACCAAGTGGAATATTCCAACACATCCAAATAGGTATTTTACACTAGACATGCTCCTCTTTCACACCCAAAAATGCGGAATAACTTCGAGGTATGTTCAACCAGATCGATCCCTTAAGGGTCGAAAGTGCAAATTGGCTGCAAACTTCAACATAGTATTATTTAGATATTGTGACATTTAGAAACTTATCATATAATCCTAAAAGATAGAGTTGGGCCCCTCTACAAAAACATTTCTCGATTTTGGCTATTTCAGAGTGGTTTTCCCATGGCAGCAGATTTTCACTTGATGGAAAAAGAGTCAAATGCAAGTAGTGCAAAGTTGCAAAGTGGTGCAACTTTCATTCTGCAACTTGTGTGACCAATTAGACTATTCCAACATGTTCGAATAGGTATATTTATGCTAGGAATGGTCCTCTTTCACACCCAAACATGTGGAATCGCTCTGAGGTATGTTCAATTGGATCGATCCCTTAAGGGTCCAAAGTGGTAAATGGTTGTAAACTTCAACATGCCATTAATCAGATTCTATGATGCTTAGAAACTCATCATCTGATCCTACAAGATTGCGTTGGGCCCCTCTACAAAATCCTCTCTCGTTTTTGGCTATCTCGGAGTGGTTTTCCCATGGCAACGGATTTTCACTTGATGGGAAAAGTGTCAAATGGAAGCAGTGTAAAGTTGCAAAGTGGTGCAACTTTATTTTACAATTCGTGTGACCAAAATAACTACTCCAATGCATCCTGATAGGTAGGTTTAGACTAGGAATGGTCCTCTTTTGCACCCAAACACGCAGAATTGATCAAATTTGCATTCAACCGACTTGATCCCTTATGATAGAATGCAAAACAATGGAAAAGAGAAACATACAAACTACATTTGAGAAGTTTGAGTATTCCACACAAAAAGAGTATGATCATTGGAGCAAAGCACCTTGTTCCTCCATTTGATGAAGAAGGTCTAGTTCAATGGTTTTAGTGATTATCTAATGGTGAATAGGTTTTTGTGGGTATTTTGAGCATGCTTTGTCTTGAATAATGTCAATTAAGAACATTAGGTATGTTTTAGGGTGACTTTTGGGTCTAGTGATAAAAAATGTGAAAATTTCAATCTTGCACTAGAACTTATCTTTTTAGCCTTTGAAGGAAAATTTATAAATTTGTATATGAGTGTGAAATAATGGGGTTTTGTTGATGTAATAAGGCTATTTCTAAGCCATTTGTGTGGGTTTAGAGGTCATTAGTTGTAGTCATTATGTTGGAGGAGTCTAAAGTTGCAAATTTGTAAGTTGCTTAAAAGAACAAATTTGAAATGCAATGGTTACTTGTTTTGAAAGTTGGTTTTTAGTTAGTTAAGGGAGTGGATCAGTTAGAGTACCATGTATATTTTGATTCCATGTTGGTTTTAGAGAATAACTTGAAGGTGGGAGAGATATCTTTGGAATTCTAGGCCTGACATCTCTAAGTGACATGCTTGATTTTGTGTAAAATCTGATTTTTGATTGTTTTCACGTTTTGTGACAAGGGTTCTTGGGAGCATTTGATTTGTGTTGGAAAATGTTGTAAGAACCTATTTGTGGCTGAGGGGTGTTGGGGTGAGCCAAGGTACTTTATTCCTTGTGTGGAGTAGCCTAATTAGGCCTATCTTGTAACATTTTGTTTTGGCCTATCATGGCTTTGTATTTTGTTGTCAAGACATGGGCCTTTGAAGACTTGTGGGAATTGGTATAAGATGCCTAGAACCAATGTCCTTGGTCTGGTTAATTCCTTTTGAGTGGTTCTTGTGTTGAATGTCCTTGTTGGTTAGACTGCAAGGAATAGGAGGCCTAGTTTGGAAGTGATAGGTTAGAGGTGGTTCCTAGGCATAAGGTGAGTTGTGTTGAGTTGGGTTGGTCATGTTGGGAGCTTTCCAAGTCTGCTTCAAGTTCTGGTCATGTCTGGTTTGATAGATTCCATGGTTGGGTAGTTGAGTTACCCTATTGAGTCAAGTGAATGTTGGAGTCTTAGTGGGCATATTTGAGAGAAGTTGTGTCAAATCACAACTTGGTTGAGCCACTCTACATCACCAATGGTGCTTTACAATTTGAAGAGTGATTAAGAGTGTGTTGATTTGTTAAATAGACCTATTCGAGGGCCTAGGACAACGTTGATTCCATTTCTCATTTGTATTATAAATTATAACTTGCTTTCTCCTGAGTCCATTTTGTATACAAGAAATAATATTGCAAAAAGTTGACATATAAATCTTTCGATGGTAAGGAATCAAGAAGATATTGGAATCTTTTTATGAATCATTTCATGGAATACTAATTGAAAATGTGTTTTTTTTCTTTTAGATAAAGTTATTTAGCATCAATCAATTAATATTCAAGACAAACCATGAAGGAAAACAATGATCAATGCTAGGGCTAACCAATTAATAATTATACACATGAATAAGTCAAGCATATACATGTCAATAAGGGAAGAAAAAGTACTCAAAAACACGTAAGCCTCAATAATATACACACAAATACATATTACACATAAATTAATACAAAGTATATGCATGAATACAAGGTATACACATGAAAACACATAAGCCACAAAGTATACATTCAAACACACGTAAGTCACAAAGTATACACGTAATTCATATCTATTGAACCATCAATTTAGAATGCAAATATGGACACCATTGATAAAAGATATTTATATTAACCAAATAGCCATGTAGGCTTACATCAATATATGTCGATATAAGTATGAAATATATGTACAAAATATCCATATAGGCTTATGAGAATGCCATATAGGCATACAATGTCAAATATGTCCAATACAAAATATGTACAAAACTGCCATGTAGGCATACAACAAAGGGCTTTGGAATCAAAATTCATTTCTCTCCATGCTTTGGAAATAAAATATTTCCCGTTGCTTTTCAATCGGATGGAGATAGGTATGTCACTCATTTTTGTTGTGCTCGAGGAGTGCTCCTGCTCCTCCTCCTAGTGTTTAGTTCATAGTGAAGTTTTAACTATTACAATAAGAAGTAAATACATGAATATATAGAAATTATATTATAAAAAATGATATATTTGACAAAATAATCAATTACCTCCATCTCATGATCTCCCTCCATGAGGGATATATTCTCACACCCATGCTCAAGCGTGCTCAAGATTTTTATAAACCGTACAAATAGAAATTAAACTACGTGAATCAATAATGGTTTGATTTTTCACTAAGATCTATAACTTGACGAATGTAAATTTAAATTTACTAATTTGCCTCATACCTCCCCTCTCAGAGCCATCGAGGATTGTATAGCAGATGAAACACCAATCTCCATTGCCCTAGTCACATTCAGAGGTGTTTCAACTTGCAACATTTGAAAATAGAACAACAAATTATTCAACGTAATCAATGATGCACATATAAACTACACAAATCTATTAAGTAATTTTCATTAGTTAAAATATTTATTCTATTACCTCTATGTAGTTTTGAGTAAATCCATCACCACTGGGAAGTGTTCCATCGGAACCTCCAATATTATTCTGCTCAACATCCAAAATCACATATTAAATTATCATTCGTAAAACAATGTTATTAACATGTAATAAATTTATAATTGTTTACTAGTTACATACCCCGACAATAGGTGTACTACAAAAATAAGTAGGTGGGGAGACGATGTATCCAGTATCAACATTGTGACCCTGCAATTTTATTAAAATCATAATTTTTTTTTAGCTAATTTGGCATTTCAAAATCGAAATTTAATAAATTCATTTCAATGAACATGCTAACTTTTACCTAACTATCAATGCCACATGCCTCATGCAAAATGTCAGCTGCCCTCTCCATCTCCATAGCTGCAGACGGATTTTGCATAGCAGCCTCCTGAATGTTGGTGGGGTCATATGAACAAGTCACGTCACAAGATTGACACAGATGGGTTTGAAGGCCACCACTCGAAGAATCCCTTGGATGGTGTTGTAGAATAGGGTTAGTATGATGGATCACACTCTGGGTCAAATTTTTGATCGCTTGCAATGTCTCTACATCAACACTTTCCTTCACAATGAAAGGCATAACAATGTGCTCATGAAGTGACCTAGCGAGAGCTCGTCTATCTTTCCGCATAGGATCCGACTGTGCACCGGGTCTATCCTGAGCTGGCCCCCCACCTCTGCCCTGGAAATTCCTCATATCAAAATAATTTGGGTTTTTTTTCAATATGAACTCACTATATAGTTTCCTAAGGAAGTATTGCGGGACCTCGCAATTGTTGCACGGTGGGTAATTGAAGTCCATGTACCACCTATCATAAAAATGGTCCCTAATCTATTGGTGGTGGCACCAATGGATAGGAAACCTATTTGCATTGAGGGTAAGATTTTGATTTGTGTGTGGGTCAGTCAATAATGAGCACAAATCAACTTTTTTAATTTTTAAATCCTTTACATCTTTGTATGATAGTTTATTTGCATATTAATCCCTAGCCATCTTCCTCCTATCTTTCCATCCAGTTATTTGTTTGCTAATTGAATCTACATTTTTTTACATACCTTTCAATGAATTTGCTATTGCCATTATTTTTGTGGTTGAACCATTTGGATCACTCAACCTACTAATCAAATCCTCAATTTTCTTTTTGTTGTTCTCAATTTCACTCATTAAATTTTGTTGACTGCCAAGAGGGGGTTGAGTGATTGGTGGAGGAGGTTGTTGTTGTGGTTGATTTTGATATTGAGGATTTGGTTGGTCTTTCCGTTGAGGATCTTGAGGGTTTGCAGGTTGATTTGCATCTCCTAAAAATTCAAACAAATATATATCAAATTCAATCTAAAACTAACAAATTCAACCTAAAACTAACTAACTCAAAACAAAAAGCACATAATCCTTACCTCTCACACCTCCTAGTCGTTGTGGTGCCATCATTGCGAAGAAATAGAAATTGTTGGTGAAGAATTTTTCTGAATGGATCCTCTTAGAACACAAGCACGAAATATGGGGTATTTGGTCCAGGTTAGAAGAAAAAAGTAGTTGAAATAAGAATGACAACATTTTTTTTTTCTTTTAACAAGTAATAACGTGGCCACATTATAAAACTCTCGTGTTATGAATTTTCAAAAGTTTTTTTTGAATGTGTCCAGGAAATGGCTACCCATTTCCATGCACCTGCTCATACCTTTAGAGCGATAATCTTCCATTGTACTGCAATCCTTAGGCCTATGACAAGAGCCTCATATTTTGCTATATTATTCGTGCATGGGAACAAAAGCTTGTAAGATTTGGGTATGAAGTCTCCTTGGGGAGTTATGAAGAAAATTCCTACTATTGACCCATGTTGTGTGTAAGATCCATCAAAATACATCTTCCAGTGGTTTGCAACACTTAGGCTGAAAATTGATTCGTCAGAGAATTATGAGATTAGTGGATTTTATGCATATATAGGTGCCTTTGCTAGTTGATCTGCAATTTCTTGTCCCTTGATGGCCTTGCGCTCCACATACTCAATGTCGTGTTCTACTAGTATCATGACCCATTTTTCTATCTATCTTGTGAGAGTGGATTTAGAAAGTAGATACTTGAGAGGGTCTATCTTCACGATTCGCTTGATTTGATGAGCCAACATGTAGTGTCTAAATTTTTGAGCTGCAAATACAACTGTCAGACAATCTTTTTCAATAGGATTATAGTTTAGCTCGTGTCTCACCATGGTCTTGTTGATATAGTATATAGCTCTTTCTCTTCCATTTTCATTGTGTTGAGCTAAGAGAGCACCAAGAGCTACCATTGTTGCTGAAATGTATAGGATTAATGGTTTTCTTAGGATTGGCAACACCAAAACTAGTGGCATGAGTAAGTATAATTTGATTTTGTTGAATGCCTGGTCACATTTTTTGTCCCATTTGTATGCTACCCCCTTTTGGAGTAGATGAGAATATGGGATATGTTTATCCGCCAGCTGCACTATGAATTTGTGAATGGACTAGAGCCTACCTTGTAGACCTCTCAACTGCTTTAGTGTCCTGGGTGTTTTCATTTTGAGGACTGCCTTTTTTTTGGTGGGATCTACCTCGGTTCCTCTTATTGACACAATATATCCTAGGATCTTGCTTGATTTCACCCCAAAGACACATTTCTTTGGGTTGAGAAGAACCTTATATTTTTCCAACCTATCAAAAATGGAGCTCAAGGATGATATATGGTCCCGCCTTTTTCTTGATTTAGCCAATATATCATCCATGTAGTCTTCCACCATCTTATGAATCATGTCATGAAAGATCAGTGTCATGCTCTTTGATAATTTTCACCTGCATTCTTTAGCCCGAATGGCATCATGTTCTAGCAGTTGGTCCCCCATGGATATACGAATGCCATCTTGTTCTAATCCTCCTTTTCTACCATGATCTCATTATATCCAAAAAACCCATCCATTAGTGATAGCATCTCATGTCTGGCCATCATATCCACTATCATGTCGATGTTGGGTAGTGGAAAGTCATCCTTAGGACACACTTTATTTAAGTCTCTAAAATTGATGCAAATGCGGATGCCCCCAATGGGTTTCAAAATAGGTACTAGGTTGGAAACACAATCTGGATAGTTGATTGGGCCTATGAAACCTGCATCCAAAAGCTTTTTTAATTCCATTTTGACTAGCAAGGCTATTTGGGGATGCATCTTTTTGAGCTTTTGTCTGACAGGTTTTGCCTCAAGATATACTGCCAAGTGATGAACCACTACTTCCGGGTTAAGCCTAGGCATATCAACATAATTCAGGGTGAATTTTGCTTTTCTTTCTTTTAGGAATGTTTCTAAGAGTTCATGTGTTTTCATTAGAAGTGATTCAACATAGAAGGTTATGTGCGGTAGCTCCTTTGTTCCCAGGTTGACAAGATTGCATTATTTTGCTTAGATCGCTGATTTTTCTTGATGAAGTGCAGCAAGGGGAAGATTGAATCCTTCATCCTCTAGTGCCTCAAAGAGGTTTTCACCATTGGATCCATCCTTTATTTTTACTATTTTATGGTCAGAAAGTGCCACAATGTGGTTTTCACTCAAGGATCTTGAGATTATTCTCAATTTCTCACTTTTGCAACTAAAGGATTCAATCATTTCCTTGTAATAGGCCTGAGTGTCCAATGTGATTTCAAATCTAGTCTTATGATCTCCATATGGTAATGTATCCCTTAGTCCCATAAATTCTAAGAGCACCTCATCATTTTTTAATATGTCTAGAATTGGTCGTCCTCGTTGGTCGTAGTCGATGAGTTGGGGGTAGACTAGATTTATTTTGTGAGTTTGTTGTTTGAATCAAAAGATAGGGTGCTAATAATGAGTAGGGAGGAGTCTTCAAAAATAATGGGTAAGCTTGTTATGGTGTCCTCATCATCACTAATACTACACACATCAGTTATATCAAAGGTAAAGTTATCTATGAATCGACTTGTGGATACAGGTAGTTAGAGGGCGGTTGTCGATAGTTGAGGGGGAGTCCTGACTATGTTAACTAGGGGACCTTGGCCACGTATGGTTATACTCAGAGGGGTGCACCCAAGGCCAAGAATTTTCATTCGTCTCTCAACAATGATGGGTTCCAGATGACCATTGTTGTTCCTTCCAAGGCTTTAATTTCTATTGTAGCCCATACCAAGCATCATTTGTAGCCCCTTGCTTCTCTCATCCATGAGAAGATTAGTCATAGGTCTTTCATCTTGGTATAGTGAGCTTCAAAATGTCTCTTCCATCCATGGATTCCCAACTTAGATCCCCCCAACATCAGAATCTAGAAGGGTCCACCCTGAAAGTGTGGGAAGGTGTTTCATCTAGTTGGGGTTGCCCATGTGACCTAGGAGATTGAGGTAACTCTCCTATGACAAAAAAAATCTTCTTCATTCTGTATTCCCTACATCCATTGTCTTGGATCATGAGCTTGATGTCATATATGTCAAGAATGGAGGGTGTCTTTTTCCTAGAAGTGGAGGAAATGTTGGATGGGTCTATATATGAAATTGAGGGGTGCTAATCATTCTTCAAGACTTTGTAGAACTTGGCTTCTAGATTCTTGCAGTAGGCAAAAGGTTTAGGATCTCCATGAATTGTGACCTCTTCATTTTGGTATGAGAATTTGACGCATTGGTGGAATGTTGAGGTGATCACCTTCATCCCATGGATCCATGGGCATTCCAGTAGGATATTGTAGGGAAAATCAAGATCGTGGACTTGACATGTGGTTTCCATAGTAGTTGGCCCCACTTGGATTGGGATCTTGATAGTGCCTTGAGACACTCTTTCCTATTCATCATATGCTCTGGTTGTAATGCCTTTGTTTTTCTCAATGAAAACTTCAGAGATTCCCAAATTCTTTATGAGCTTTAGTGAACAAATGTTGAGGCTTGTACCTCCATCCACCAAGACCCTTTTGACCTTACTTTTGTGAGCCAAGACTTCAAGGTGTAATGGACGGTTATGAGATGGCTAGGCGGGGAAGTACTGATTGGAAAAGGTGAGGAGATTCAGAATGGTAATGTTATCAACCATAGATTGGAATTGCTCTGTATCAAGGCTAGTAGAGACAATGGATGAAGTTAATGCTTCCTCAAGTATTTCTCTGTGGGTATTTGAAATATTCAGTAACTCCATGATGGAGATCTAAGTAGGGGTTATTTTTAACTGGTCAAGACCATTGTAGCTATTAGGGATAGATTTTGACGTGGGGGTCTTAGATGGTTGCGATGCCCCCAAAAAAGTGACCTTATCGCCGCGTGTAGTGACTCCAAAATCAATGTTGGCTCCCTTGATGCTAATAACAGTGACCAATTGATCAAGGCACAACTCCTTCGTATACATGGTTCACTTTGCCAAACTTTTGCTTATCTTTATCATTTCCTTGATTGTGGTTGGGCATCATATTTGTGTATATTTTCAGATCTTGATTGCTAGCTAGTTGCTCAAAATTTATGATATTGTTTTCAATGAGATCCTAGATGATATTTTTCAATTTAATGCAGTTGGCAGTCAAATGCCCCTTGAGCTTATGATAATCGTAAATGAGATTTTTCATTGTACCAGGGTGGCTTCACCTGAGGTTCATTGTAATTATCATGAGTGGGGACTTTGATGAGGTTTTCATTAACCAAAATTTTCATGATGGATTCAATTGACTCCTCAAGGGCTATGAATTTTTTCTTGGGGGGATACTTTTTTCACGGAGGTGGTCCTCCTTGATTATTGATTTGATTATGGGGTGGTTTCTAGTTTACCATATTTTCTTACGTGTTATTGTGATTATTGTTTTGTGGTTGATGATGATGTGTTTGATTATTTTTCTTTGGAGCACTGATGACAACCTTAGCATTGACCACTCCGTCATTGGTGACATTCCTATTCTTTTCCCATGTGTGAGGTTTATCATTATAACTAGTGGATGGGTGACTATCTTGATGTTATAAGAGCCCTTTCAATGTTGACCACCTTGGGGATCAATTGGTTGTATGTGGTGATGCATTGCATCTTTAGCTAAAATGCCAAGGTCTTGTCCAGATTAGAAATGGTGCTGCAAACCTATTGTTCCTCTAGCATGGCCCATTTGCTCTGATTGACCTTGGATCACCATCATTGTAGGAAGGATGTGAATGATTCTCCCTTTCCTTGTTTGAGTGTCGATAATTCCTCTAAACTAACATCCGCACAAATGTTGAATGCGTAATTCTGGAGGAATGCATCTTTGATTTCTTGGAATGTTCTGATTCCCATAGGTAGATGAGAGAACCACTCCATAGCGGCACCGGATAAGCTCCAAAGAAACAAATGCATTAGATATGTGTTGTTGTATGCAACTTCCATACAATGTACTTGGAACTCCCTTATGTGATCTTCAAAGTTTCGTATCCCATGATATTTTTAAAATTTGGGGATTTCTAATCCATTCGGGAATGATACCATTAGTAAGCTCTTTTCAAATGAATAGGGACACAAATTGTTGGGTGTCCTTATTGTTTTTCCTAATTGAAGATTGAGCACTTGCTATGAGAGTAGTTTGATTTGTGCCATCACATCACCTTGTGGATCAAGAGGTGGGGTGAACATGTTTTGAGGTGTTTGATTGATGGGCGGGATGTTGGTGGGGTTTTGTTACAATCTCTGTTACACGAGTAATGCTTGCGTTTGCTGCTGAACCAATAATGCTTTTTGTTGGTCGTGCTATTGTTGTGCCAACAAGGCTTGTTATTGGGCTTTCTATTAGGCCTCTTATTGTTGTACTTGATAATCTTGCAAGGCTTGTTGATATGCCTCTTGCTGGGCTGCTTGCAATTATTCTTGGTATTGTGCTTGTGCTTATGCTTGTTGAGCTTGAAATTGGGCTCGGGCTTGAGTATGCACTTGTTGGACTACTTGTGCAATTTGAGTGGCCTGTGTGGATTGTGTGACTTGTGCAGCTTGAGCGGCTTGAGCTGTTTGTGTAGCTTGAGTGGCTTGAGTTGCTTGTGCAACTTGAACGGCTTGAGCTGCTTGTGCAACTTGAGTGGCTTGTTGTTGCTGTAGTAATGCTTGGGCTTGTGCAGCATGTTGTGCCCATTGTGATTTTTGTGTTGCCAATTGGGCTTGCACTTGTTGAGTAGTTAGTTGTGCGATATTGATTTTGGAGCACCTTTTGTTGGGCAGCTTGTCAAGCAACTTGCAAAGTGATGGTGAATGAATTGTCCATGTTGTGATTTGGTGGTAATGGTGGTGGATTGGGAAGGATGTTGACCATTGTGATGAGAAGAACATACATGTTGATGATCAAGGTTTGAGTTGTGGATGGTGTGATTGAGATGCTTGGTTCTTGGTTAACCATACTTTGAGAGACTTATGATGTGTTGACTGTTGGGGTTGCTTGGATGGTTTCCATATGTTGTTGCAATATCAATGGAAAAATGAGAGGATTAGAAAGGATGCCCTGATTTGATTGATTGGTAGTGGGTAGAGGAGGAAGTCCTAACCTAAGGGGTGATGTGGATGTAATTAGTAGAGGTGGAAATGGAAAATAGATGGGTGGCGCAATCCCTTTAAGTAATGATGAGGGGTCAAAGATCCCCCCTGCTCCAAACAAGTCACCTTCTCCTTGTGAGGTAAGAAGAGAGGTGTGAGTGTCTAGAGGATAAATTGGTGTTGCATGATAAGAGGTCAGATTGGCAGAATCATGGAATGTGAGAGGGACATAAGGGTGTAGTGGATTTAATAGGACATATTGATCTGGTGTGGTATTTTCATTTAACCCCCAATTATTCACAAGGGGATGCTTTTGGAGTTTCTGAAGCATTGTGCTTCCCTTGTTAACAATTGGTGGGGTTGAAGAAATGGATGTTATGATTTGAAGAATGTATTGAGTGATGCTTTGAAGTGGAAGCATGGATGAGGTTGGGGGCATGATCCCAAGAGGTATTTCAACAATAGTGCTTATGTCAAAGTTGGAAGGGAGTTTAGCCCCTTCTTTTGCTAACTCAAGCATATATTGGGAGGGATATAGCCTAATCATAGCATTGGCAATTTGATGATTTTTGAGGTTTCACACCATCTCTATAATTTCTTCTTGTGTCATCCCATTTTTTGTGATATCCTCTACATGACCATCTTCCTAAGGATCTTGTGATGATATAGGGAAATTGCTTGGAGGATTGCTTGATCCAATGTGATTCATTTCAGGAGCAGTTTGACTTAGATCACTTGTAGTTGATGTTTCCTTGGTGATTTCCGTATTCTTCTTGTGTTGAGATCTTGTTTGCACCATAAAATAGAGATCAATTGATCTAACTTTAGGTACACAAAGAGAATAATTAGGATAGATTAAGGATCAAAGTGATGATAAAAATGAAGGATGGATGATACGGATGATGAAAAATCTTGAAAAACTTTGAGGGAGGTGCTAAAATTTAGGGCTTGATTTGATTGAGGATAATTTGCCTAAGTGTGTTAAGTCAAAGTGATTTTGGATAATGAACTTGTAAACTCTAGGAAGTTCTATTATCCTAGAGTAAACTCGTACACAAGAGGATAATTTGACTAAGTGTGTTAAGTCAAACAAAGTGATTTTGGATAATGAACTCCTAGACCCCAAGATGTTGGATTTTATCAAGAGGTAAATTCACTCACAAGGATAATTTTACTAAGTTTGTTAAGTCAAACAAAGATGATTTGATTTTGCTTAGAATTTTAGCATAAATGATATTTTGAAAGTTTCCAAGAGTTTGTTGGTGAGATGATTTTTGATTTTTGATGGTTGAGAGATGGGTGATAGTGATGATTTTGATCCTAGCCTTGACGTAGATAAAACTCCTTCTTACAAGACCTCAGTTTTGAAGAACATTCCATACTTCCTATGTGAGAAAAGCAAACCTTTGAAAGAGATTAGGTTTTTTTTGATAATAAAACTCATACAAGTTAGGGTTGTTTCTTCAAGATTTCTTGTAGAAGTTGTAAACCAACCTTTCTCTTAACTTGTGAAGCCTTGAAAGACATTCTTCATAGTTCTTTGGATGAAGCCTTTTCAATTTGGGCTTGTGGATTTTGATTTTATGGGAAATAATTTGAAAGAACACATGTGTGGGGTTCAATTGTTTCTTTACTTTGCTTAATGAGTTCTTTTTACCACAAACAATTTCTTGATTAAAATTTCAAACTAAATGTCCATGTCTCAATTCCTTTTCATTCCACAAGGTCCATTATGTGAAAATCAAGTTTTCAGGAGCATAGTTTCCTAGGTTAACTTTAGAGAGAGAAAATTGTGATTAAGTCCAAATACGTAGAAGCCTCTAAGGATGAAATCTCTAGGGCAAGCAAGAGAACTTGAATTCGTCAAAGGTATTTTATTTCTCCAAAGGGTTTGAAATCTTGGAGATCTTGTTGAATTTTTTTTTTCCAATGTTTTAGATCCAAGAAAAGTGTTTTGATTCCAAGAACATGCACAACCATAAGATGAAGAGACAATATTTCTTGGGTTCCCACTTGGATAAATCCAGCTGCACATATTCACTATGGATGATTAGATGCTTGACCACACTGGATCCCCTCCATGACACACACTTCTCAAGTTAGCCAAGCATCAGTACCCATGAAACTCCCATGGCATACTTTTCATCTCTACAATAGAACCGCATGTTACGTGGGGCGACTTGAAAGGACATGGCCTTTTGCACTAACAAATAGTTAAGGATTTTGGCCTTTTCTAAACAAGGGTTTTGTGGGCATTCTATTTGTGGGGGACCATCCATGCGACGAGAGACCATTGCTACCCTTATCATCAGAATAACTCTCGAGATTCCACACTTATATACCAGTTGGAAGTCACTTCGCTTTAGCGTGTTCTCGATTGGGTCGTTTCCTAGGGTGATTACTTTTTCCCACAAGGTAGACCCTCTAAGATAAACAAAAGAGAGAAAGCATGTCCCATAGTTCAATCAACCTTTGTTAAAAAACAAAGTGAGAACACTTGCAATATGCCACACTCACAATTGCAAGACTTGTTCAATTTTTAATCCCAAATAAAATGTGGAGTCAACCATTTACACAACTTAATATCACCAAAATCCTTTTGATTCTCAAGATTGCCATAAGACATGAGAGCAGCACACATTATTTTAGATGATACTATTTTGGGTAGGTGATTAAAAAACATAGAAGCACATGTTCATTTTAATCCTTCAAAGAAATAATGAATTCTTTTTTAAGCACCAAAAGGAAAAGTGAAATTTGCTTGTTCAATTGTTATCCTTAAAAATAATCTAGTAAATTTTCCTAAGGTTCTTTTTAATCCTTTTGTCTTGTTCTTTGTAGAGCCCAAATTGAAATCTATTGAGTCCTAAAATCTTGAAGAGATAAAATCTTTAAAAATGGAATTATAATTTCTTCCAAGAGTGTTTAAAGACACTTGATACAATAGATAAATGATGTCATAAGAAGCTTTGCTTTTGTTTTCTCCTCCCCTTTTTAATTTCCTAACCTAAAAAAGTGCCCAAAATATTAGATGAGATCAAGAAATAGGAAGATATAAGGGTTAGATGAATCATTAAGCATAAAAACCCTAAAAATTAGACCAAGTTATAATGTGATTTCATTTTAGATGTAAAATTGAAAATTTTAACTCTACTAAAATTGATAAAAACTTACACCATTGCATATCTTATGAAATTCTACCCCATTTAAAAAAAAGCTTCAAAAAATACCTTCGTATGACCAAGATATCATCATTTTAAAACTAAGTATAAAAGCGCTAAAACAAATATCTATGTGCTAAAACAGGTGTCAGATGTGCTAAAATAGTTGTCAGATGCACTAAAATAGTTACCAAATGCACCGAAACAGAGGCTAGATGCATTGAAATAGACAATGGATGTGGTACCTCATGATTTCCGAGTGGACTTGTTGATGAAACCTGCAAAAAATGTTATCAACGGGGTCTTGCCCTCCTTCTAGCACCAAAATGTGAACTCTAATCCTATACCTACACAAACACAAGAAACAAACACAATATTAGATCAAATGCAAGTAAGAACAAGGATTCCCCATGAAATTCATTAGCAATAATCAAAATAGGAATGAAAATGAAGAAATAAACCAATAAAGCAATGAAAATCCTATTCTAAGATGAAAAATTTTAATCCCATGGGTGAATTGGTGCCAATTATGTATAGAAATTGGCACTTTCTCAATTCCTTTGTAAGATTTGATGATGGTTGATCCATTTGATGGTGAAGAACAATACGATTCCTTGCTAAAATCTGCAATAACCTAGCTATGGTGTTGGCAAATGCTCAAGGATATGGATGGAATTTCTCTAAATGTGAAGATAATAACTTTGCTTTCAAATTGTGGATGAAGAATGAGAAGGAAAGCCTCTTATTTATAGATGAACTTGAGAGAAGAAGAGGCAAAATGGATGAATGTGGGATCATTCAACATCCAATGGCCAAGTGCCACTTGTCAATATGTGAATGGAGGAAGGTTGAGCACATTTTGGTGATTGTGCACAATAAATGTTATTAGGTGGAATTTAAAATTTGAAAGTTGGCTTTTTGGAGGGAGAAAATAATGACTTAAATGCCACTTGGCTCAATGCACAAGGACATGTAAAGGAGTTAAATTCTTTCTTGGAAGGACAAATCCCATTTGGAGGGATTTTCAAATTTGGAAGAATATTCTCATTTTATGCCATGTTGAAAGAAAATAGAGATTTAATAAATCATTTAAATGTATTTTCATGTGCAATTAGAAAAATCTAGATAATTTAGGGGATTAAGATTAAATTAATTAGGATTTGATTAATTTAATGAGGGATTAGTTGATTTGAACATTTGATTTAGATTTTTGGATTGAAATAAATCAAATGAGAGGAAAATGATTTAGACTTAATTAAATAAATATTTTGATTTATTTAACTAAAGAAGATGGTGTTAGATTAAATCAAATAAAGATTAATTTATTTAATTTAATGGAATGACTTTAGAGATTAATTAAATCAAATGAACTATTTAATTAAAAGAGGGACTATATGATTAATTAAATAAAAAATGATTTATTTAATTAATAGGAGAGAATGACTTAATCAGATAAATTTGTTTTAATTAATTAAGAGAGGAAATATGATAAATTTAATTAAATAAATATTATTCTATTAAATTAATTAGTAAAGGGCGTGATTTAGGATGAACTGGTGTTAGTAAGATTAGGATCAGGTGTGTATGTTTAACTAATAGTTATTTTAACTAATAGTTCTTTTAAAATTTCCCTATTTGTCTATAATACTAATATGTTTCATTCTACTCTTTTTCCCTTATCTGTTTGAAGCTTGCCATTACGAACTATTATATATTTTTTTGAATATCTATCATTTTCTTGTTTATAATATTTGGTGCCAATTATAATAGCTCTCATACAATTACTCTATTTGTGTTCAATATATATATGCGTATATGTATCTATCTATGTTTGCAAGCATTGATTTTAACATGTAGTTGACATTGTATTTAAATATATATATATATATATATATGTATGTATGTATGTATAGATATGGAGACTTTCTTATACAAAGATTCTGCTGTCCAAAATATATATAGCAGCAAGGATGAACAGAGATAACACCAAAAAATTGTGAGAGGCCAGGCAACATACACAGGTTAAAGAAAAATACAAAGCACTGAAAACACATAGGTCAATCTTTTGTTTGATAAACAATAGAACAGGTGAACTACAACAATAAGGACCATGTTATAGATAGCTTCAAAGAGAAAAAATGAAGAAAATATCGTAAAACATAGTAATACAGAACAAGCAATCTATGTAACAATTCACATTTAGGTATCAATTATTTATTTGGAGTTTCTGCGAGGAGTTGCATTAGACTAGACATGGCTAGTATTTCTTAGCTTATCTAAATATTTTGTTAGATTGACTGGAAAGACAACTCTATGAATACAAACAAATATAATGTGTACAATAGACTATGTTGATTGTAGTCAACTGCATGTAAGAATTTGCGCCTAAATGTATATATATACCAACAAATATATGAAGGCTATGTAGCCATAAAGGAAGGAAAGCGTTGAATGTATAACTAATAAAAATATAAAACTATAAAACAAACCTTGTTTACACTTACAACTATGGTTGTCTTTCAAGCAACAATTTCCCGACACAATGGCTTCATAGCTCGTTCTGCATCTATTTTTGCATTGAGTCAAACATGATATTACTAGAAATAATTTTTTTACTTGAATAGATTAAAATGTATTTGTATGGTTAGGTGTGTATGGAAAAACAAAAAAACATTGTAAAATGACTTACATCAAGAGAAATAGCAGAAACACTATAGATTGTGGATTGGAGCAGTTGGGAGGCTTTGCAATCTGCTATATAATAGAGGTGCATGGAAGCTTGTTTAGTAGCCTACTATGAAACCAACATCAAGGTGTGTCATTTCAGAGTGGAAGTAAAATAGTAGACATCCTCATATTAGAAAAATGAATATTAAATGTACTCCCTTATGTGGAATCTAGCAACAATGCTAGGATGTTTCAACCCTTACAGAAGCAAGAGCCACCATTTTGTTTTTGCTAGAGAAGGCATCCAGTTTCATGACCACCAACCCATGTGGGCACCAAGCTCCATTATCATTGTAAACACACCCAAACAACCTATTGCAAATAGCATGGAGTTTTACCATATAGAAGTTAAAAAAGGAAATGTACAAAAGACTATATATTTTGAAATGTAATATATAGGAAGAGGGAAATAGTGAAATGATGGAAAAGAGAATTTTATAGATCAACATTTGCAACTGTTTGGATTGAATGAAGTTAATAGAAAACCTAACAAGAAGAAATAAAAAAAATAAGAAGCAAAGGATGAAGGACAAATGTGAAAACTCAAGGTATATAGGCAAAGAAAACATAACATGTTTGCAGAATTTAAAACTTATTAGTCAAAGGGAACACAATTTTCTTTCAAAATGTTTCTATAGCATGTGCATATCTATTTTAATATATTGGAATGTTGAAAACACATTATTGAATTATAGAAATTTTGGGTCTACTTATTGTTGGTTTCAATTTCTATGCATCTTTCACACTTGAAGTTGTTTGTGTTTGCATAAGTATCAATTTGTAACAACTACAACAGTATGTTTATAGTACTACATGTTAAAATTGGTTCAAAGACAATTGCAGGTATGCTGATAAAGAATTGATATGATGAAATTTAATTTTTTTTGAAGAAACATGGATAGGTTGAATATACAGAAGAGTTTATTTTTCTGAATTCCATATACAAAAATTATGACACAAAAAAATGTTGAAAGGAGAAGTCAGGATATTAATATTTATTGGTGCATATTTCCATACTAAATTTAACAAAAACTGTATTGCTAAAGGTACAAAAGATCATAAACAGGAACAATATTATATTTAATGTGTAAACTTAAAAAAGATGTAAAGCATTGAATAAAACATGGAAATTTAATGTGGCAATTAAAGACAAATTATATAGGCACTAGAAAATGTGAAACAGAGCATAGGTGCATAATTTCAAACCAATCAGTGAAATAGAACAAAATTTTGTAGGAAAAGATTTCCAAATAGTTGAATATATACTTTAATAGAATGGAATAATAAAAGAATGCCAATGGATTGAACAACATGTGTGCTCTGCTTATTTTTTCCTTGTATCTCTATCCATCTTTGAGGTTATACGTATATTGCACTGATTATTACATGGTATGTTTCTATAAAATTTAGCTTAGAAATCCTTGAAAAGAGGATGATATACAATCTAGACAAAGGGCGAGAATAATTTCTCTAAAGCCTTTTGTATAAGTTGGAGGATGAGCTAGGGGTGAAAGATTTTGGCAAGGGTTGGAGTTGTTCCAAAGGCATCTCTTCACTACGACGTCGAGTAGTGTATTTGTTGTTGCTAAGTCTGGAGTATCTCTCAAATGAGAATGTTGGATCAATGTGAAAACTTTCAATTGATTTAAAATGAGAGATAGCTATAAAAGTCAACCCTTGCCTCTCTTTGCTTCCTATGTTTATCATTGCTCTATCTAATGTTAACCCTTGTGATTTATGTATTGTAATTCCCCATGCCATGGTGAGTGGAATTTGTGTTCAACTACCCCGAGTTATAGCTGGGATGGGGATGTCTCTAGAGTTTTATGGGTCCCATGGTGGGCCAATGTAATTTTGAAATCGAATAAAAACATAGTTTGGTGGATCTGGCGGTTTACAATGTGCATTGTACACAATAGTTGTAACAAGTCCAAGGGATCCATTCACTAGGCCAACTTGAATCCATAAATTTGTTATTAGCATCACCTGTTCACAGACACAAAGTAGAAATTTTGGGAGAAGATGGTCATCATCTCCATGATTAGATGTATGTTGTTGTGCCACTCAAGCAATGCTAATGGCTATGGGAAATTTTAATTATTTTATCATTTTTTTGTTATGGAATAGGAATAAGTCATTTGTGGCAAAAAAATGTGTAGCAACATCAAATTGTTCTCTTTCAGTGGCTGAGAGAATTTTATTTGTTTGTTTCATAAGCTCTTCCCAGTCATCATGGAGAACCTCACCATTTCTTAGATGGAGAAGAAGTGCCCAAAACTTTTGCTGGGAAGGGCTATCTCCTTTTTGACGAAAAATACTATCCAATGTGATCGAGACTGTGAAAAATTGCCATAATGCTACAACTGATGAGCGTGAAGCATAAATAGGGGTATCCATGACAGGTGGAAATCGGGAAAGGTCACCAACAAGGATAATAGAAACACCACAAAAAGGCTCCCTCTAGTTATCGAGGAATGCTTGATGCAAGCAACTATATATTTTCAACAACAACTTTGGGCCTAGAAAACTCATTTCATCTATCAAAATGTATTCAATATATTTAAATTGTTCTTGGAATATTGTCAATGTCTGGCCTTGCAAAGGATTCATATCCTTTATGGGAATTCAGAGGGCTGTATGGATTGTGGAGGCACATATGTTATACAAAACAACACCTGTGGGCACTAGTGTGAGCAAGGAGCTATTGGGTCTAGCAGTAGACACATTTATTTTTGTTTAATACAATTTGTCAAAAAATATTTTCCAATTTCGGTTGTCCCTTGAATGATCATGCAGAGAGGACCTTTGGGGGAAACTTTTATGTAATGGGACTAGATAATTTGAAGAGCCAATTGTTTTTTTGCTGAAAACTAATGGGATGATATATTTATAGGGGAAAACTGTATTATAGGTTGCTCACGTTGTGCCCTGGCTGATGGGATGAATTGCAAAGGAATATTATGAAGTTGTTTAGGCACATGGTTCATATTCCATAAATGATTCATATCAAAGTCTCACCTACCCAATAGTTGGAGCTGATTTATATTGAAGTTAGTAGTTGCACCAAGCTGAGATAAAACTTCCCATTCATATTCATCTGTAGAAGGTCGATGGTTGAAATCATCAGTATCACTAGCATGTTCTTCTTCAATTGTAGATGCAAGTGGAAGCCTAATAACATGCCAATGATGATAACCAACTATTCTTAAAGCTTTCCAATTTGTATGATCTCTTGTTTGGCAACACCTATATCTGCTTGTATGCTTCAGAAAGGTTTGTATAACATAAGTTCAATCTAACAAAATGTCTCAAATATTTATGTATCTTCAATGGGAATGGTCTTGAACAATAGGTGTAGACACATAAAAACGTCCTAGACTAGCTAATACCATTTTCAAATGTCATAAGTCTTCTATTTATTAAATAATTTTAATTATTTAATTAATTCATTACTATCTCTTTGTTTCCCCTTTGAGTAATTAAATAAATTTATTTATTTAATTACATCACTTATATCCTTGTCTTCTATAATTAAATAAACTATATTTATTTAATTATTTATCATCTTGCCACTATAATTAAATAGTTATTTTAATTATTTAATTATTCATTTATCCTCTTCTTCCACAATTAAATAAATCTTATTTATTAATTTTCCATCTTCTTTCCATTTTGAATTAAATTATTATTTAAATCAAAAATCAACTAGTCACATGTCCCACTTTTGAATTACATTGATTTTTAATTCAAAAGTCCAGCTCAACCTCTTAAATCAAATAATTTTAATTTATTATTTTATTTTCCAGCAGTCTTTCTGTAACATAGATTAAAGTGATCTCCGATCTGCAACTAGAATAAACGATGCCAATCCTAATCTAAAATCTAAAATCAAACAACAAATAATGAGGAAATAAACATAATAAACTAAGCAAATTAATGGAAAGCTCTCACCGAATATGCATTCACTCCTTCGAATTATCTTGATTGTTCTTCTCCATTTTGCCCTTTTAGTATTCTTGCCCTCAAATTTTTGTGTTCGAATGCAAGCATAACTTTGTCGAGTGTCTAAGAAAAATATTGAAGATAAGTTTCTTCTCAAAAGTGTATGATTTCGGGAGGAGGAATAATGATTATGATAGGCCATTTTATAGATTTTAGGTTTTCGAACGATCAACTCAGATTGAAAGAGAGATCGACGGATGAGATTGATGAATGCTATGCGATGTGAGTTCTGTCTTAGATAGAACGTGAATTAGAACATGAGTTAGAAAAGGCTGCAGGATAGAGACTAAGTTAGAACGTGAGTTAGAACACAAGTTCAGGGTCTTAATCTTCAAAAATAGAAGAAATGGACTTTGTATGTAAAAGAAAAAGTTAGAATTCAAAGAATAATGCATTCGAATGGAAATAGGAGTTAGAACTAGTTAATCGACTAGCTGTGATAGAGAGTCTTCTTGTTGAGATAAACAGGTGTGGAATCCAAAGATAACTAGAGAACTAAAAATAGATCTCGAGTTAGAAGGTGAGTGAATGATTAGTCAAATGATTGATTAAAGAATGTGACATAAATAATTAAAATATGAATTAAATGTTAATTTAATTCAACATTCGAAAATAAGAGACTTTAATTAAATATATAAAGTAATTTATTTAATTTGACTGTTTGAAAAGGATAAATTGAATAATTAAATAATAAATATTTAATTATAGATAAAAGGGGTAATTAAATGAATAATTAAATAAAGATATCTAATTATAGTTCAAATATGATAAAGAGGGTTTAATTAAATAATAAATTATTTAATTGATAGATAAAGGGGGAATTAATTAGTTATGGACATAATTAAACAAATATGATTTATTTAATTAATTAAGTTTAATATAGGTTATTTATGAATGAATGAATTAATTAAAAAGGGGTATTTAATTAATAGAGGAAATATGTGTTAGAAAGGTTAATTAAATAATTAACATTATTCAATCAAGACCACAAACTATAGATAATTATGTTGTGTCAAAGAAAATATGCCTCGATCGTGCCCCAGGATGAAGCAGGTTAGGGTTTTGATACAATGTTGGTACGACATTGTGTCAAAGAAATAATGCACTGATCGTGTCGCAACATGAAACAGGTTAGGGTATGCCCCCTCGAGAAAATTGACAATTTTTTAAAAAATTCAAAAAAATCAGGAAATGTTCCCGATAAGTCAATATGATAGTAAAAAATGTTGTGGAGTTGAGGGAATTGAATTTGGGGATGATACAGATGAGTACGGGTCCTTTGAAGTTGAAAGGTTAAGCGGCCAATAGACTCAGAAGAAATTCCACCCAAACCCTACCTATAAATAGGAATTAGGTTGAAATCTAATTCATTTGCACCTGGAGGAGTTAGAAAAACTAAGAATTTTCTCTGACCAGCTAACAAAAAAATGGCACCCATTCCCTATGCTGCCTATCATGGATATCAGATCCAGACATTCAGGTGGCCAGCCGATGCAGGACCACTGGTATGTACTAAAAAATGAACCTTTAAAATTTATTTTTGCATGTAGTTTTAGGTGTTGAAAAGTCAATTAGCAAATACGGTCTGTCGTGAACAACACATATGCCGTCATATTTTCCATATTTGACTGCGAAACAACGCATGTGTGAAAACATGCCTAGGCTAGGTTAGGAATTTTAGGGAATGATCACATTTGATTCAAATGCACAATATATGTAGTTATGCAGCACATCTGCATTAGGAATAGTCGCATGTAGGGTAGTGAACCACATATGCATTAGTGAAACACATATGTAGTAGATAGGTAGGCTATAGAAAATGCACCGCATGTGTGGTATGTGGAAATGGGTATGGGAAATATGTGACGCATATGTAATATGCACCGCAAACGAGGTGTTATGCAATGCATTTGTAAAAATGCACCGCATCTATAAAAGTGAGCCGCATTTGACTAGTAAAATTTTCAAAAAAAATTTCTAAGAAAAACTTGAAAATTCTTGACATCATGGTTTAAATGCAGGTTTTACTAGATCCTATATATATGCGAGAGACACGTCTGGATACATTCGATCTGAGAGATTGTTTGAAGAGTGTAGAGATACAACTTCTATGGAGACTTGGTCTACATCACTATCTGTCGATGCCCACTATTTGGGCGAACAGGGGGATGCTTACTACATTATGCGAGCGATGACACTCTGAGACATTGTCATGTCATTTTCTGACTGGGGAGGCCACTGTCACATTGGAGGATGTGTACAGGATATTGAGACTTTCAATTAGAGGAGAGTGGGTGATGTACGATACCCAATGCGGATTGACCGAGTTAGCGAGATTCTATCAGGTGGATGATATCAGTAGGCTTGACATCGAGCATTATGAGATCAGATGGACAGTGTTAGCAGATAGATACGATAGGATTGACTGCATATTGTGTACATTGATAGGGGGGATTGTTCTACCTGATCGATGGGGTCACGGATTTCTGGTTGGTTGGGGCACGGTGTTGGTTGGTATGTTCAAGAGTGATACTAGGTATGCTTGGGGTCCATGTCTTCTAGGGATGTTATATTTCTATCTACATGAAATTACTTATAGAGACACATAGTCATTGAGCTGTGGGACCACTCTATTGATGGTATGGGCTTGGGAGAGGATAGCTATTTTCCATCCTCTAGTTATAGTAGAGTGATGGGAGATATTCCCTTACGTGTTCCGGTATATAGGACACATCACTCAGACTCATGTTGGAGACACTGGATTTTGGAGACATGCACTAGATATTCTGGATCAGTTCATGTGGAGACCATACATGGATTGTGAGGAGTGGTCAGATGAGGAGATACATTTGGTATTTTGTAGATGGACATAGTACCTTATTGGGAGGACTGTTTCTAGTGTACATATCATTGAGAGACACTTGCCAGATAGAGTTCTGAGATAGTTCAATGAGGTTCAGGATGAGCCTCAGAGTAGAGAAGAGTTTTCTCATTCATCCAGAGAGGTTCCATATTGGGGGCCTATGATTACAATTGCTATTGCAAAGGTAGAGATACAAGCATTACAACTAGTTCAGTGGGGTTGGAGAGATGGAGCAGCAAACCCAAGGATGATAGCTGCGTATGATGCATGGTGGGTAGAGCATCGGCTTGTTCCTTAGACATATCCAGATCAACCGAAATCCATTAAGAGACGAGGCACAGTACCTAGAGGACGACAGACAGGTGGAGGTGCCAGAGTTGGTAGAGTTGGAGGGAGAGGTGATGATGGGAGAGGTGGTAGGCGAGGATGGAGAGGATGGAGAGGGGGTTGGGTAGGTGGAATTTCACCTATCCGAGAGGCAGTAGCAGAGGATGTAGCGATGTTAGACATCAGAGGTGGAGTTGATGTATAGGCTGGGGATGAGCATGTTGCCAAGGAGGTAGTAGTAGAGGAGCATGCAGAGGTAGATATTGGAGTAGAGGATGTGTAGAGGATGTAGATATGGATATGGCTATAGACCCTTTGGGTATTTTGGCAGGATATGGAGAGGATGATATTGAGGATGATGTTGAGGAAGAGGCATCGATGGAGGAGTATTAGAGAAAGCCCAGGGATCGGATTGTGGAGGGGAGAGGAGAGGAGGATGCTCCTAGAGAGGCTTTGGAGGAGAGACTCAAACTCATGAGAATAGAGTTTGATGCTATGAGGATAGAGAGAGATAGTGCCTATGCATAGAGAGAGAGTGCACACACAAAGAGAGACAGTGCTTGTACAAAGAGGGACAATGCACTCATGGAGAGGGATCAGGCCACAACTCAGAGACAAGAGATAGAGAAATAGTTCACAGAGGTCAGAGGCCTTTGTAGTGGGTCCTCATTTGATGGCATGGTACAAGAGTTAGTTAGATTATTTGAGAGAGCCACCTATTACAAGGACTTATATGAGGCAGTGGTGCCAGCAGAGAGACGAGCTCCTAGCTTTTCAAAGGTGCACAGTTAGAGGTCACAAAGCAGGAGTCACACCAGAACATAGAGTACATAGGGTGTGGTAGGACCACCATGGGCAGGTTCATATGAGAGGCCTTCCACCTCACAAAGAGCACCTCTGAGGCTTTTTCCACCACCTTCACCATGTGACAATAGTGGCAGTGGGACATGATGACAGTTATTCATACATGTAGACATTTGTATTTTGATTAGAGAACCTCCGAGCTCATGTTTTATTGATAGATACATTTTGACATTTTACTGTGACACACTATTTGGAGCGATATATATATATGATTTTGGCGGCTTCTATATGATATGTAGTTCTATTTTATTGATGATGCATTACTTCTACATGATTTTGTTTCCTAGATGATGTATGTAAATGTTTATGAATGAATGTTTCTACATGTTATGAGTTATGCATTTTATAATGTTATGGATGTCTTAATTTACTTATGATAATGGATGTAATGTTCTATATGATGCTTATTTATATGTGATGGTGATATGTACATGCAATGTTTACATTATGTATCTTATGATGATGAAATGCTTATAAAATGTATGTAATGAAGATGTTAATGTTACTATCTATATGTTTGAAATGCAATGCAACTATTGAAATTCTTATAGAATATATGCATATGCAGATGATCTAATGTTTTTATTGTGTCATAGGAATTTATCATTATGCTGAAGAAGAGAAAGGTTAGCACAAAATGAATTCAAAATGTTAGTAATAAATAACAAAGGTTGATTGATTGAAAAAAATAGACAATCTTCGATATATTGCCAAAATATGCTATGCTTGCTTGTTATCATCATTGGGAGGGACATGACAAAAATGGATAGTACACACTATGATATGAGATAGACCATAGTGTACAAATTCATCCATATGCGAAGAACATATAGTCACAGATAAGGAGTATCTTAACTCATACTAAGGAAAAAATTTCCCCAGTCATTTTGTCGAGACAAACCACAGACAATAGACAAATAAAAGATGGGTCATGAGATGTCATTGCTCCTCTAAATCCTTGAGAAAACTAGTAACATGACTCAAAAACCAATGTTTAAAAAGACAGTTGACAAACAACAGTAAAAGAAAAAGAGTCCTGAGACATCCTTGCTTCTCTAAATCCCTCAAGGGACATCCTTGAGAAATCTAGTAACCGGACCAATTCACAAATTGGTAAAAAGATAAGACAAAGTAAGATATAAAGTCATAAATCCAAATAAAAGTATTCACCAAAACTTGATCTTGTAGTATTGTTTGATGTTTGATGTTTGACATAGCATAATGTGAGAGAATGACACATACCGCATAAGACATTGAGTCTTTTTTCAACCTGGTGACTTCTGTATAAGGCATGACAAAGCCTAGTTTCAGAAAGACACATGTCGTATAAGACATTGGAGCCTGATGACGTTGAAGTGACAAGCTACATGAGACTATGATAATTTGATGACGTCTATTGACAAGAAAGACATATCTTGTTAAGATATAGGTTGATTTCTTTTTACAATGTATTTGATATTGACTTGATGACAGTTTGAGATGTTTTATCTTGTTGATGCATGACTTGTTTTTTGATTCCCTGACTGATAAAAAGTGTGTGTGTGTATTGACAATGTATGACATGAAATGATACCCTAAACTATGATATGAAAACTATGTGATAGTGATTGAATGTGAATGAACCCTATTGGACTAACCTATGTGGTCTTGGGAGCTCATCAATTGATTAGCCTTGCCTACATTGTACACACAGAGACCTCATAGTTCGACACGACCAATGACTTTGAATATACAAAGAGTTATGATTTAAATGTGTGTGATACATGATAAACCTAGACTGACATACCTAATGCCTCAGGGGCACATCGATTGATAGCCTTTCCTATATCCCAATTGTAGAGGCAACATAGTTCAACTATGTCCATGACTGACGTAACATGATTGACTCGACATGGCTGACGCTATTTTTTGGGATTTTTTGACATGTTTTGATTTTTTAATTTTTTCTAAGTTTTCTAATGTTTTTTTGATTTTTCAAGACATTTTCGAGGGTGCAATGTTATGTACAAGGTGCCATGGCACAAAAAAAGGATTTTCCCCCAGTTGGGAATACAACATATGAGATGGAGTGAGGAATGTGATGGAATGGACGTTAGATGTCAATCGTTCCAAGCAATGGATAAGAAAAGATTTATTATGAGTGATGGATGATGAAAAATTCTGATTGGAATGATGGTAGACAAAAGAGAAAGCTTGACTACACATAGCGCTTATTTTCCAGGTTTTCACCATGGTACTTATCTAGAGCACCATCGAAGCGGTTTTCACTATTGGATGAATTTATTTCTCTTTACTTTTTTTATTTTCTAATTTTTTTTTGGTGTTACAAAGACGCTTGTTTGCCAAGTTTTCATCAATGTAACCATTTTTTCTTTTGTTTTTCCATTTACTTTTATTTTCTAGATTAAGACATAGCTTCTCAAAATCTAAGCATAGAACGTCTTTAGATGCAAGCTATTGATAGGCGACAAAAGAGGCTCTCCTTTAGGAGTAGAGAGTTGGTATGCTCCTGACCCAAAAGCTTATGTGACAATATAAGGCCCTAACCAGTTAGGTTCAAACTTACCTGGTTTTTCTCATTCAGCTTGATTCTTAGGATTCTCCATTAAAACCAGGTCACCAATGTCAAAGTGTCTATTGAGAACTTTCCTATTGTAGCTATGACAAAGATAATTTTGATATGCTTGCAAATGATCTAGTGCTTTTTGTCCTTGTTCATCCAGTAGTTCTAGCTCTTGTAACCTAGATACACGGTATTCTTCATCATCAATGTGACCCTTCAAGAATAACCTTAGGGAAGGTATTTCAACCTCAATAGGTAATATAGCTTTGGACCCGAATACGAGGGAATATGGAGTGGCACCAGTGGGAGTACGTGTGCTTGTGTGGTAAGCCCATAAGGCAGGATTAAGTTGTAGGTGCTAGTCATGACCAATGTCATTGACAGTCTTCTTTAGGATTCAAACAATGGTCTTATTAGATGACTCAGCTTGGCCATTACCTTGTAGGTAATACGGGGTGGATAAATGATGTTTGATATGGAACTCTTCACATAAATGGCATACTTCTTGGTTCTTGAATGGGCGACCATTGTCTGTGATTATGGATTGGGGTACACCATACTGAAAAATCATATAGTTTAGGATAAACTTAGATATTTGTGTGCTGGTGATGTAGGTCATTGGAATAGCTTCAATCCATTTGGTGAAGTATTTGGTGGCGGTTATGATGAACTTATGGACGTTGCATGATAGAGGGTGTATCTTACCTATGAGGTCAAGTCCCCATTGGGAAAAAGGCCATGGTGATGTAATTAGATGAAGCTCCTATGTTGGTGCTCTTATCAAATCTCCATGTATCTAACATTTTCTACATTTCTTTACAAAGATATATGAGTCTTTCTCCATTGTAGGCCAATAATAACATAGTCTCATAATCTTATGGGCTAAAGTAGGACCACTCAAATGGGATCTGCATATACCCTCGTGCACCACTTGCAAAGTTGTTTGTGCTTCCTCAGCATTGAGAAATCTCATTAGGGCGTTATCTAAGGTACGTCTATATAGGGTTTCTTTGATGATGGTGTACTTAGCTAACTTTCGGATGAAGATTCGGCGTTGGTTATTGGACAAGTCTTGAGGTAAGGTTTGGTTAGTTAGATAGTCAAATATGTATTTATACCAAGGAGACGTAGGACCAAAAATGGTACACACCATCATAGAATTAAGGACATCATAGGTGGGGACCAACAACTATTTAACCAAAAACTCAAACTTAGGCACGTTACTCAGAATATCCAACAAGGAACCCACAGTTGCCATAGCATCTGAAGCTCTATTCTAGATACGTGGTATTTGTTGAAAAGTAATGTCATTGAAATACTGCTTTAAACTATCAGCCATAAGCTTGTAAGGGGAAAGCTTCTCATCCTTAGTCTCATAATCATCATTTACCTATTAGATTACTAGCTGAGAATCGCCAAAAACATGTAGACTCTTAATCTTCCATTGAGCTGCCATTTTTAACCCTGTCACTAAGGCTTCATACTCTACTATCTTATTGGTACGATGGAATGCAATCCTGAATGATTTAGGAATGGTATCACCTTTAGGTGTAACAAATAGGATACCTGCTCCTCAACCATGATTTGTATGTGACCCATCAAAGTATAATTTACAATCGATTTTAATGTCAATGTTGAAGGGAAATTCATTAGGAAAATCTACCACCAAAGGATGGTCTGCCTTCGTAGGTGCATTGGCTAACTTATCTACAATCACATGCCCTTTTATAGCCTTCCTCTCAACATATTGGATGTCATACTCGCTAAGTATCATAACCCATTTAGCCAATTGGCCTATTAATGTTGCCTAACTTAGGAGGTATTTGAGTGGATCAATATTTGCAACCAACATTGTTTGGCGATTGAGCATATAGTGTCGAATTTTTTGGGTAGCAAAGACTACCACAAGATAGGAATGTTCTATGTTGCTATAATTCAATTCATATCCCACTAAGGTATGACTAATGTAATAGACTTCTCTCTCATGACCTTGATCATCATGTTGTGCGAGAAGATCCCCTAATGCCTACTTAGTTGCTGAAATGTATGGTATCAATGGTTTTCACTCTATAGGTGGCATTAAGACTGGTGGAGGAGCAAATAGTCCTTGATTTTTTGGAAGGATTCCTGACATTTAGGTGTCCACACAAATGGTACTCCTTTCTTGAGTAGATGTTGAAATGGGTGTATTTTGTCTAGCAGTTGTACTATGAAACACCTAATTGACTGTAATCTTCCCTATAGGGTTCTGAGTTGACCAATGCTGACTCGAGGAGGAATTTCTATGATAGCTCTTACCTTCTCTAGATCTACTTCAATGCCTCTTTGAGAGATGATATACCCTAACAGTTTCCCTAATTTCACTCCAAAGACACTTCTTCGGATTTATCCTGACGTTGTAATTCTCTAGCCTCTGGAATATCTTGTCTAAAACCTTTAAGTGATCTTCCCTTGTTTCTGATTTAGCTATAATGTCATCTACATAATCTTCCATGAGAGTGTGTACAAAGTCATGGAAAATCATAGTCATTGCCCGTTAATAGGTAGCTCCTGCATTCTTAAGACCAAAAGGCATAACATTCCAACTATATGTGCCCCATGGACATGTGAAAGTTGTCTTGTGTTGGTCTTCAACTGCTATTTTAATTTGGTTATATCCAAGAAACCATCCATGAGGGATAGCATCTCATATCCTGTTGTAAGATCTACTATCATGTCGATGTTCGGAAAAGGGAAGTCATCCTTAGGACATGCCTTATTGATGTCTCTAAAGTCTATGCAAATGTGAATTCCCCCATTGGTTTAGTCACTGGTACGCGATTTGATATCCAATCTGCGTAGTCTATCATCCTTATGAATCCTACATCCAAGAGTTTCTTAAGTTCTGCCTTGACCAATAGAGCAATTTGCGGATGCATTTTCCTTAAATTCTATTTGAATGGCTTAATACCTAGCTATAGTGGTAAATGGTGCAATATTAGGTCTGGATCGAGCCTAGGCATGTGAGCATATGACCATGCAAATTTTATCTATCTCTTTGTGAAGAAGTCCTTAAACTTAGGTTTTTATGTCTCTGTTAAAGAAGCTGCAAAATATACCTTTTGAGGATTCTCTTTTGTACCTATGTTGACTTCAACAGACTCTTCTACCAACATCAGTGACTTTTCCTATTCAACGGGGAGAATATTAAACCTCTATCCTTGGGTGCCTCTGAGAGGTTTTCGCCTTCGGATACGTCCTTTATTTTGACATTTTCTTTGTCCAAAGGTGCCTTTCGATTTTCACCTAGGGACTCATCATTTTTCTTTTCATTTTCTTTTTTATTTTTATTCTCATTTTTGCAACTAGAGGTGTAAATAGACTCCCTAAAATATGCTTTATCATCCAAGTCTATGGTAAAACCTACTTTATGATCCCGTCTTGGTATTCCTTCTCTAAGTCCCATGAACTTAGCAATTGCTTCATCGTTCTCGAATGTATCTATGATAGGTGTACCTTGTTGATCCCAGTCTATAAGTTCGAGATATATAAGGGGCATGTCATCATCAGAGTTCTTAAAGGTAGTTGTTGACAAGGTGAATATAGAATGGTTGACATGATCACAAAAGTTTTGGACTAACTCCTTCTTGTTCTATTTCCTAGGGGTAGGTAAACTCTAATGTGGGACTATTGTAAGGGTTGAGTCATCAGAAGATGGTTTGTCAGGTGCCCAGGATGCATGATCAAGGGTTTCCCAATAATAGTTATTTTTATATTCTTCTTTGGACAAGTGTTTCCCATGACGGGGACTAGATGGTTTTGGTATAGGTTTTGTCTTTAGGTCCAATTCTCCAAATAGAACATCTATGTTCATAGTATTGGTAGAGGAAAGGGAATCCCATTCAAAATCGCTTGAGTCAAGGGATTCATCGTAAACTAAAGGTTTGTCATAAACTGGGGGAAGTGGTTCATGATATATCTTGATGTTTGTGCAAGCACTCACTTCCTATTGAAATGGTGATGAAGTACCAAGAAACCCAATTCTACGCGGTTGAAACCCTATCCCTAGATATTTCGGTCATGGTGAGACAGTGATTGGTTCCATCCTTCCATTTTGATGTATTCCTAACCCATTGTGCCTATCATAGCCTTCCTTTTTCATTATCTTAAAGCCTTTTCCATATTGGTCCTTAGCTATTTGAATAGATGGCGAGGGGTATTCATTGTCTTCTTGATACAACCAAGAGTTAATATCACCCTGATCCACAATTTCTTCACTTAATTCTCCCCATTTGGTCAATGTCATTGTAGGGGGAACATGAAATGTGACTACTGACTATCTTCTATCTACCATGGGTAAGCCATATGCCTTAGGTGGAATCAGTTGACTGACACAGTATGATGCCTTTATGTTATATTCACCACAACCCTTGTCTTGGATCTCGAGCTTAGGAGTGGATTATGGTGGTTTGAATGAAATGGACTTAGTAAGATGTGATGGGTCAACGTATAGGGATAAAGTGGATGATGAAGCTTCTTGGTTAACTGGTACTTGTCATTGTGGAATTTCCCTTAGGCTTGTACAATATAGAAAAAGATCTGGATCACCATCAATCATGATCTCTATGCCATTATATAGGAACTTAAGACATTGATGATATGTTGAAGGTACAAATTTCATTGCGTGTATCCAAGGTCTACCTAACAACAAGTTGTATGGAATGGTGAGATCCAAGACTTGGAAGCTGGTGTTCATGATTGCTGGGCCAATTCTGATAGGGAGTGTAACAAATCCTTTGGATGATCTTTCCTTATCATCGTAAGCCTTGATGAATATACTCTTAGAGGTGCCTATGCAGTCTTCTAAGAATCCTAATGCCTTAACCAGTTTTAGGGTACACAAGTTCAAACCTGATCCCCCATCTACCAAGACTCATCAGACTTTGGTTTGATGGACTAAGACTTAAAGATGTAAGGGGTCATTAAGATGAGAATTTTTAGCTGAGTAATCTTGTTGGGAAAACGTGGCATGATGCGAGTTGGTCAAATATCCCACTATTTCTTGGAAATGATTGACATCTAAGTCTATAGGAACAGTCATGTTTTGTAAAGCTTTGTCAAGAATGGCTCGATGTTCAGGTGATAAAGTCAACAATTCCAAGATAGATATTTTCATAGGGGTTTTACTCAATTGATCAAGAAGGTGAATTAGCCGAGAATTTTGTTGAACATTTATGATGATAGTATTGACGTTCTCATTTATGGCTCAGAGGTGATTTATGATCGTTCCTTTACCATAGTCATACTTGGTATTGGTATAATTGGCTGATGGATTATTCTTAGGTCCCGAACTTGAGGCTTTTCCTTTTGTGTGGTCATGTAATGGGTCCATGAAGACCTTATGATCACTGTTCTTGGTATTTTTCTACCCACTGACCTCTATGGTTCCATTTTCAACAAAGTCTTGTATAATATTCTTCAGTTGGCGACATTGTTGTGGGTTGTGTCCTTTCATTCGATGATAGTCACAAAAAGAGTTTATCATCCCACCATGAAGGTTTGAACTATTCAGGATCATACTCTCTTGGTTTCAAAGGTTTTATGAGATTATGTTTAATCAGTTCTTTGAAAATCATTTCAATTGGTTGTCCTAAAGGTGTAAATTCACGTGTAGGAAATCTCCTCTGTGGTCTTTGTTGTTGTGAATTTTGGACATAATTGGTTGTTTGATCTGGACTATTCATCATGTCTTAATTGGAGTTGTAACATCTAAGTGTGATAACTAGTCCTGTATGTATGTTTTTAGCATAAACAATGTTGTCATTTGTAACATTTTTGTTTCTAGACCAAAATTTGTTTCTATCATTTGGTGCGTTCTGATGTTGGACAACTGGATTTCTGCCTAGTACTTTAATTTCTCCTTTGTCTATAAGGCCTTTCTCAAGGATGATGCCCTTTTGTACCAAGTCTAAGAATGAAGTACAATAGTGTACCCTTAAGTCACTTCACAATTTTGGGTTGATGTTCTCTAGGAGTATCGCAACCTTTTGATTTTCTGGTATTTCAAATAGACATCTGCTAGCTAGACTTCTCCATCTCTGGAAGAAGGTGGTAAAATTTTCGTCATCTTCTTATGTTGTGTGGCACAAGGTTTCTATTGTTACTTCATTGTCTATGTTAAAGGAAAAATGTTCGACAAACTTCTCGGCTAATTCACCCCTGGATCGTATACCATATGGTAATTTAGAAAACCATTCCAGTCCTATCTCGATAAGGGTTCGTGGAAATAGTTGCATCAAGTATGTGGGGTCATATGATATGTCCATGCGTGTCATTGAGAATTCTCTAATGTGTTCCAAAGGATTCTTTCTCCCATTATACTTAGGTAAAATCGGTATAATGTATCCATGGGGGAAAGGTGTCATATAAAGCGCTTTGTCAAATGGACATGGACATAGGTCTTGCACTGAGATAGTTCATTTTCCTGACATAGACATGTTGTCCATTTGTTGTTGAAGAGTTTTCATTTGGTTTTGGAGGACATCTACTTGTGTCAAGGACATGTTGTTTGCATTGTTTGGGTCAATGTAGGTGTTCTAAAATGCCATGTTTTGTGACGGGTTGTGATTTCACAAGGGAATATATCCCATTAGAATGTTCTAATTTGGTATAGGGATGTTTCCTATCTAAATGGTCTAATTTGGTATGGGGATGCTTCTTTTCTAAATGGTCTGATTTGGTATAGGAATGCTTCTTGTCTGAATGGTCTGATTTGGTATAGGTATATTCTCACCAATTTTGGATCTCTTGCCAATCGTGTTGGTGCCAAAGGGGTTGGAGGAAGTTGGTCTCATAGTAAATTGTAAACCCTATGTTATGTTGAAAGGGATTGTGCTTACAATTGACGATGTCTGAGTAGATATGCTAGTTGGTATCGCTGCGGTAATTTGGGGAATAGAAACACTTGACATGACAGTTTGCATTGGTTGAATCAACGGTGTTTGCAAAGTACAAATATCAAATCCTATGGGTATTTTGGCACCTTCTGCTAGAAAATTCGCTAGATATCATTGGAGATCATTTTCCAAACACTCATCCATAAAGGATGCAAATTCAGGATCTTGTACTGTTGTGTCTATGTCTTCAATGTAAATTTGTCCATGTGTGTCTCTAGTGACATGTTTTTCAAGCAAAGGTTTGTGTAGTCTTTCACTTCCCAATGGTTGATTTCCAAATGGATTGATGAATTTGTTGGGGTCTAAAATTGCTTTATGTTTCTTTTTAGACCTTGTTTCAACCATGAAAAATTTGCTCAAAATGGGGTAATACAGACTACGTCCAAAAACTAATATGACCTATGTCTATGTTTTTTGGATTTTTTGACAATAAATGATGTTGCTAAAATGATTTCTAAAAGGACATATACTTGGATGACATATGATAAGATGAACAATATGCAAAATCTTGAGTAGACTATGACGATAAATGAGTCTAATATGGGTATAACCTACCACCTATGGAATAAATGTATGCAATGATTTGTGTTTGACCAAGGAACCTAATTGTAGGACAAGGACAATTGACATGACGAATTTTCCAAACTAGACTAGTGAGTTGAAAAGATCCACTAAATGGGACTAAAGTGACTAGGTTCAATGATTGTGACAAATTGGAACATGAATGTTTCCAATGACAAGGAAAGTTATCTATTCTGTGATATGCAATTTCCTAGGAAGTATCTATATGCATGCAACTTAGGATGACTATGACTAAGATGTTTATTGTGACTAAGACGTATATGACCCCTAATGATGCAAGGTTTTTGAGAAAAAATTATCAGTTTCTGTCCAGGGTTGATCTTTAGAAACAAAGTGAAAATGAAAGTAATGTTTCAGACTCAGTTTGCAGTTTTTTTGAAGTTTTGTGTTGATAGTCAAATGCGGTTCAAATTTGGACAGATGTGGTTCACTATTGTGCATGTGATGTTTCTGACAGTTGCGGTTTTTAATACACATTCAATTCTAAATATGGACTCTATAAACCTAGATTTTTTGACAGAATTTTGTGGCTCATAAATTGATAGATGTGTCTTGCATGCACACATGCGACTCAAAATATGATAGTTGTGGCTTGTAATATCCAGACTGTGAAAAATTAATTTTTTGACAGACACATGCGGCTTTTCCCCTAACAAATGTGAGTCACTAAGACAGATGCGGTGTTTAAACTGACAGTTGCGACTCAATTTTTGATAGTTGAAAATTTACCGAAAGTTCTTCTGATTGACTTCATTTGTTGATCAAGATTTTTGACAAATACAACAAAAAAAAAACACAACAATCAATGTATTTTCAATTTGTGATGATAGAACTGTTAAGACTCGAAAAACATTTACAACCTAGGCTTTTTGGACAATACTTGTTGAGTTCTTACTTGGATTTCTCCAGCTACGCATATTTATGGTGAATTACTAGTAGCTTGACCCCACTGGATCCCCTCCATGACACTCACTTATACGGGGCAGCCAATATACTGTACCCATGAAACTCCCATGGCATACATCTCATTTCCACACATAAACCGTAAGAATGTAAGAAGGCTTCACAGGGCCGACCCTGCTACACCAACAAGTACGTAGGATTTTGGTAACTCTACAACAAGGTTTTTAATAAGGGAATTCCATTCGTGGGGCACTATCCAACATCAACGAGAGTCCATTTTGGTCCATCTCATCAGAATAGTGAGCGTGATTTCTGGGCTTTCTCCAGAAATCTATTTTTATATATCGGGTGGAAGTCGCTTGGCTTTAGCATGTTACTGGTCTGAGTCATCTTGGGGTGAGTGATTTTTCCCACCAAGACAGACCATTTCTCTTACACCCAGGGTCGCATGATTGCGCAAGGGGAGAGGATACTCCGATATACTGAATCCTAAGGGTGACAAATATGTGCAACACACCAAACAAAGAAGACGATGATTCTTTTTAATCCAAATGATAGTTATCTATCTACCAAATAGAAAGTTCTTTTTAATCCACATGACAATTATCTATCTACCAAATAAAATCTTGCTAAATAAATAAAGACAAAGGCATTAGGTCCTGCATGCGAATTGATTGGTAGTTCATTGTTCTTGTCTTCGGCTTTCATCCTGCAAAAAATATTATCTTTGGTTTTTTAATTGTCCTTTATACTTCATCTTGCAAACACTACGTTATTCCACCTTAACACAACTATAAACAAACATTAGCGAAAATCAAAACAACCCAAAACAATGAAAATGAAAATATGAATGTATGAAAATGACTAAAAATCAAGAAAAAAGATTACCAGGCAGATGCGGTTCGATGTTGACAGGAGGATACGGTTCGAGAATTGTTGACAGGCGATTGTGGCTCGTAGTTTCACGAATGCAGTGCAAACTGATAGATGTGTCGCTATTTTTAGTAGATGCGGCTCATGGATACAAATGCACCATTTTTCATAACAGATGTGGTGCATCATACGAAAAACCTACAAAAAAGAGAAAAATGAAAAAATAAAAAGATGAAAAGATGTGCAAATTTTGAAGTGTGTTCATGTCGGGTTCACCAAATGTAACATAGATTAAAGGGATCTACGATGAATGATATCTGCAACTAGAATAAATGATGTCAATCCTAATCTAAAATCTAAAATCAAACAACAAAGAACGAGGAAATAAACATAATAAACTAAACAAATTAATGGAAAGCTCTCACTAAATATGCATTCACTCCTTCGAATTATCTTGATTGTTCTTCTCCATTTTTCCTTTTCAATATTCTTGGCCTCATATTTTTGTTTTCGAATGCAAGCATAACTTCGTCGAGTGTCTAAGAAAAATGTCGAAGATAAGTTTCTTCTCAAAAGTGTATGATTTTGGGAGGAGGAATAATGATTATGATAGGCCATTTTATAGATTTTGGGTTTTCGAACAATCGGCTCAGATTGAAAGAGAGATCGACGGATGAGATTGATGAATTCCATGTGATGTGAGTTCTATCTCAAATAGAACATGAGTTAGAACATGAGTCAGAAAAGACTGCAAGATAGAGACTAAGTTAGAACATGAGTTAGAACACGAGTTCAGGATCTTAATCTTCAAAAATAGAAGAAATAGACTTGGTATGTAAAAGACAAATTTAGAATTCGAAGAATAATGCATTCGAATGCAAACAGGAGTTAGAACTAGTTAATCAACTAGTTGTGACGGAGAGTCTTCTCGTAGAGATAAACAGGTGTTGAATCCAGAGATAACTGGAGAACTAAAAATAGATCTCGAGTCAGAAGGTGAGTGAATGATTAGTCACCTGATTGATTAAAGAAAGTGACATAAATAATTAAAATATGAATTAAATGTTAATTTAATTCAACATTCGAAAATAAGAGACTTTAATTAAATAAATAAAGTAATTTATTTAATTTGACTATTTGAAAAGGATAAATTGAATAATTAAATAATAAATATTTAATTATAGATAAAAAGGGTAATTAAATGAATAATTAAATAAATATATTTAATTATAGTTGAAATATGATAAAGAGGGTTTAATTAAATAATAAATTATTTAATTGATAGATAAAGGGGGAATTAATTAGTTATGGACATAATTAAACAAATATGATTTATTTAATTAATTAAGTTGAATAAAGGTTATTTATGAATTAATGAATTAATTAAAAAGGGGTATTTAATTAATCGAGGAAATATGTGTTAGAAAGGTTATTTAAATAATTAACATTATTTAATCAAGACCACGGACTATAGAAAATTATGTCGAATGTGTACTCCCAGGCCTAGACAAATTTTCAGTGTCTACACGTTCCATAATCTTTCTAATTTTAAAAAAGATCATTTATTTAAAATTATCCACTTTCTACAAATTTCTTTCTAATTTTAAATAAAATCATTTATTTAAAATTATCCACTTTCTAATTTCCCACCACTTTTTGAATTAAAATTGATTTCTAATTCAAAAAGACCAACTCACTTCTGAAGCGAATTAATTTTAATTCTCCATTAATTTACTCTTTTTCTATGCAATATCTTCTTGTCACATGCATTCTTGTCCGTTGAATTGATTATTCTAAAAAAAAATCTCAGCCTTTTCATTTCAAATGTTGCCCTAAACCTATTTGTGGGTTGTCACATTTAATTTCAGCCTTTGATTTTAGGGCATCTCTTAACTTTCAATCTTGGTCATTCACCTAAAATTGGCTTCTCTATAAAAAGGCAATTTTAGTCTCATTTTATCTACTTCTTAACTTGTTCTTCATCTACATCTACACTTCATGAGCTCTTGACTTCATAGTTTCATGCTTAGAGTTTATTGTCATTTTGTAGGTTTTTCTATTGCATGTAGGCTTTAGTTTTGCACTTGCATCTTTAAATCAAATCCTTTAATATTTTCTTAGGTTTTGTCATAGGAATACTTTCTCATCAAAATATGAGGGCAAAGACATATTTGCAGCAAATGGAGAAGGTGCAATGAAGGGGAATAATGGAGTGCTTGAAGGCTAGGTGATATTTCTCTTGTTTTCATGCTTTCATGTTCCATTGTGCTTCATTGTTAACTAGGGTCTAGTTTTTTTAGGCTTTACAATGCTAACCTGAAATTTTACCCTTATTTACATTGGTGAGCACAACATTTACAAAAAAAATTGTATGGATTTTTCATCCTTTTTTTTGTAGGTACAAGTACGGAAAGAATGACACATTTGACAAACAAAATGATACATTTTCCTGCATGTGGAAAAGTTGGAAGGAGTAGCTAACTTTTGATTGTTGATTATTTAATAACTCATTTACAATCCTAAAAGGAAATAAACCTCACAAAAAAACTTGCATTTACATTTCATGGGTTTAAAATGAACATGCATGCACTAATGGGTTTAAAATAAACACAATCTTGCATTGAAACTCATCAAGGATAAAATTTACCTCACAACAACTTTGCATCTACACTTCATGAGTTGAAATGAACATGCATGCACATTCATGGGATTAAAAAGAACACAATCATGCATTAAAACTCATTGGCTTAAAATGAACTTGAATTTCTTCATGAAATTGGCTTAAAATAAACATTGCTTGTCTCAAAATAAGTTGGCTTTAAAATGAACAAGTGGTTTGTGGTATAGTAATATTCTTTTAAGTGTGTATACAATTCTATTGTGCTTTGTGTGATCTTGAGAAACAAAAACACTAAGATATTTTTACTTTATCACCCCTCACATTTCATTTTGGTTTTTAAAAATGAACAAATCTTGCTAGTGTGAGTAAGTATATCGTGTGTGCTTTCTCTTTGTTTACACAAACAAAGATTGATCTAACTAAAGATATTCTTACTTTATACTATTTATCCTTAGAGGGCCTTCCTAGTGGGAAAAAGTAATCACCCCAGGGAATGACCCAACCGGTAACACCCTAAAGCCAAGTGGCTTCCAATCGGTATATAAGTGTGGGTACTTGAGGAAAGTTCAAGTATCACAAGGATTGTTCTAACAAGAAGGGAAGCAATGGTATCTTTCCACATGGATGGTCCCCCATGATTGAAATTCCCATACTTGAACCCTTCTTATAGTAAGCTAAAAACCTTTATCTATTTTTTGGTGCATAATCGGTCATTGCTTATGCATCCACATTCTCATAGTTCTTAGTAGAGGTGAAAAAGTAGCCATCGGAGATTCATGGGAGCTTGAAGCTTGGTTGACCTGAGAAGTGAGTGCAATGTAAGGGGGAACCTACATGGCCAAGCTTCTAAATAACCTGCTAAGAATAATTGCGATTGGAGTAAAATCCACGTGGAATCCAAAGAATATAGTCCTTCAAAACCATAGGGTTGTGCTTGTCTTCTATGTGCTTGTTTTCACAAATTTCAAAGACAATGTGTTTTCCAAGTGTTTTTCAGACCAAATGAACAAATAAATACCTTTTTAGATCTGGAAAAACATTCATTGTCAAAAACCTGAGACCAAACATTTGCAAATAAATTTCCAGATCTTTTTCCATAGTCTTTGTCCACAACCAGACCAATAATTGCTCAAATTCCTACATCCTTGCATTTTAGGTTGAATTTTTTAGTTTTCCATAGATTTATCATTTCATTCTCTTAGTTGTATCTTTAGGCTTCACTATCATTTTAGGTCCTCATTTTGCAGACTTTAGGTTAGAAATCCTTGCCATTCTTTGTCAAATATTTTCCTTCAAAAGTAGGTTGTCATTGGACTTAAACACACAATTTACTTCAGTATTTTTCATTTTGCAATCCATTTCCAAATCAATATTCTAGTTTGTAAACCTCACTTTGTCATTTCATCATTTAGTCCTTTAATAAACAAGTCCCTTGACACTCCCAAATTGAGACATTGGCCAAACTTTGAATAGTTAGTAAACCTTTCCTAAAAATCATTTGACATAAGACACTCATTTTAGTCTTCATTATCACTTTGCATTTGACATTCCTTTTAGTCCTCATTATCACTTTGAATTGTCACCATGCATCATACATAATTTCGCTGCTTATTCGAAAAGAGACCAAAAACATAGTCTTAGTCTCATACCATCCATCATCATGTCTTCAAGTCACTTTTACAACCTTGCTAGTTGAATTAAATGCCAATTTATCTGTAATGGTCAAGCCCAACTAGCCATGGACTTCAAAAGACTATACCTCCAATACAAATTGAAATTTTCTGCAACCCATGGTCAACCACCCACATTCCCTTCCTACCAAAAATTTATAAGTCCTAGTCCTCCACCCATCTAACCTAACTACCAAGAGTCCCTTAACACCATTAGCAATACCCACCCTAACCTTGACAAGGGAAATCAACCATCCATCAATCCATTCCAAGCCTCCATGTCCTATTCTAGTCCTTTATCCACATCCAATCCTAGCTAAGCATCCACTAACCCTTTCCAATCCTCCACATCCTATCCTAGTCCTTCATCCACATCCTATCCCAATCCTTCATATACCAATACCTTTCAAGTCACTCCATCCCAACATACATTTAGTCATGAGAACACATCTAGTCATGGTCTCCAAAGTCACATTCCATTTAATAAACTTGAAGATACATGTCAAAAGGAAAGTCCAAATCATGACACTATAACTCCCCCTTCATGTCAAGATCAAAGTAGTCCATCCCATGACCCCATCTTCAATTCCATTCAAGAAGTCCTCCTAGATAATCATGGCATAAAAAAAACACCTATCCTTGGTCAAGAGTCCACTCACAATCATGTCATTCGAGATGAACTTATCCTTGATCAAGACTCCATTTCCAATCAGGTCATCCAAGACAACCCCATCTTTGACCAAGACACTACCATTGATCTAGAAGTCTAAAATGATTTACTCCTTGAACTCCATGCCCATCAAACGCTTGAAGATGACCATACTGACACTTCCCCAAATGAGCCACTTTCCTCCACGGGACACATAGATGATATACCTCTAGAACAAGAGGCTAATATTCTAGACATATTTGCAAATGATCAAGCTATAACTGAATTCAGTGGGATATATGTCAATAACCATGAAGATAGTTTCAATATCAACTTCGAAGCACCAACAAAATTATTTGAATCTGATATGTCACAAAATCCGACCAAAGATGTCAATTAGAAATTTATTGAACATGACAACAAAGCTATGACATCTTATCAACTAGGGTCATCTACATTTGTCAGAGCAGGCTTTCTTATAAATGAGACAATTCCAAGCAAAGGTTTCTGACTTAATAATTATGGGCTAGCATCTTGCTTCCAAAATAACAAGTATCCCATCACAAACCGAATCTGTTATAACATGCATTATCAAGGGAAAGGACTAGAACTCCAAGAGCAAGGAATTCTTGAACTAGTACAATTTCAAGCAATTTACAGACATCAAGGTCTTGGCTACTCAGTCAAAAAATCAAAGGATGTTAGTGATCCCTCCTTGATATTGGGGGAAAATTAATCTAATACAAACGTCAAAATGGGTGTCATGATTAGTCATTTTCATAAGATTGTTTCCAACACCCCTTCCCTCCACATCCCAAACCATCATTCCAGCGTGAATAAACCTTCCATTTGGAACCAACAAAAAGAAAATTATTACAAACCCAAAATTCAAAACCAAATGTCAAAGGCCATGGAATCAGGCAAAAAGTCAAGTGGAAAAATGAAGTTATAGTGGATCCAAAAGAAAAGTGGATCAAGTCAAGGAAAGAATGAATTAGGCCACGAAAATATGTCAAAAATCAATCAAATATGGAGCCACAACACAAGAGGACTCCAACATACAATCAATTTCCACCTCCTCCAAAATGGTCATCAAACAAGACATATAAAAGTGTTGGTTCCAAATATTATCCTAAGCAAAATTCCTAGCTCCACCATCCAACACCCCAAGTTTGGAAAATAAAAATCGATACATCCAAATGTCCAAACAATCCATCCAAGTCCACCTTCATCCATCATAATCCTACATCTTTCCTAAATTCCAAACTTCCCATGTCACAAATTCGTCGCATCTTGGCAAAAACTCTTTATCATAAGGAATCTCATGGTATTCTATCATGATGTACATATTTTGATAAGGCCAACTCTAGTATCAACAAGGACCACAATGACATCAATTAGCTGTATGCAAGCACTATAATCTTGGCAAGGCAACTAATTCATAAAGGTCATTATTGGCATGCCATGGCACTAGTCTCTACATCAACACCATCAATGGATTCAACACTATCAGTGATCACCTAAAGCATTAAGGTCATCTAGAAAATACGAAAATACAAAAAAAAAAAATAGTAAAGATAAAAATTTTGTCCAATAGTGAAAACCATTCTTATGGCACTTTGGATAGGTACCATGATGAAAACCTAGCAAAAATGTGTCATATGTAGAATAAATTATCTATGCGGACCATTGCACTCGGGGGCAAGTCATCTAATCTCTCATATCATTCACATGACATTTTATTTGACATTTCCATTTAGCCATCTAAGCCCTATCATTCCCATCCATTTTTTCCACTTACTTTGATCTTGACATGGACTAAAATACAAACATAAATTATGCTTTGAAAAAAAAACTTTTGACATGTCTATCTTTTGGTCATACACTATCCATGAAATATCATGTCATTATCGTCATAGCCTCATTATCCCTTTGCAACATTGTACTTAAAGACCAGATGATAAATTCTTCTCGCCAAAGACATCCATGTCTCGTACCTTTTATCAATTCATTCATCCTCTTTTTTATGCCTATCGCCTACCTGGTTTCCCTTGTTAAATGTCTAAGGATCCTCCATCATCTCATCGAGTCCTAACGAAGGCCTTCCAAATACAATGAGTCTAATCCTAAAAATCTTTCTATGCATCTCAGTGCATCATCCAACAATTCCTTGGCTTTGTTCCTAGCCTTGTTGCAGTCCTTAACCCTGTGGTCACACTATTGTCATCTTCACATTGTTTTGGGATGTGTCCTTCCCACATCAAACAACGTTGTCATCATCATCCTCACCTGTCAATTAGCATTCGACTTGACTATGAGCAAGATCATGGTTGTCCTTGGATTCTTTTGCATGCTTGCTAGCTTGCTTGTAGGCATCATTCATATGCATTTGTCATAATCCTCATAAAACATAAAAAAGCCATAAAAATCATAAAATATCTTGAAAAAAATCCAATTTGTTTTGAAACATGTCAAAACCCAAAAACATCCAAATAACTCTCAAAAATCTCAAAAACAGAGTTAAGTCCATCATGTCAATCATGTCAGTCCTTGTCAAACTACATTGCCTCTGCGACTAAATGTAGGCAAGGCATCTATTGATGAGCCCTCGAGGCCACCTAGGTCATTCCTTTTAGGATTTGTCATGTCAGTCAAATAAGTTAGATATTTTTTTCAAACACAAAAAAAATCGTCAAAACATTAGACAAGTCATACATCAACAAGACAACAAGTCAATAAGGTCACTCAGTCAAATCAAATAAATTGTCAAAATTGTCAAAATAGTCAAATAGTCAAACCATCAAATAGTCAAACATATGTCTTATACATGATGTGTCCTTCCTCAAACCAGAAATTTTCATTTAGTGAAATTATCATCATTCACCTTATACATGATGTGTCTTTCTTGAAACTAGGCTTCATCAATTGCATAACCCTCAAACAAGTCAAATTTTTGCAAACACTCTTATTGGTTGTTGAAATGGTGGCTTATTTTGTCTTATCTTTGTTTTGGATTCGTCTTTGCATCATGTTACTAGTTCCTCGAGGATTTCCCATGAAGGATTTAGAGGAGTGATGATGTCTCATGACTCTTTTCGTTGATTGCTATCTATGGATTGTCTTGGAAAAAAGACTAGGGAAACTTGGCCCTTAGTATGAGTTAGGAAATTCCTTATCTACGACTATCTATTTTTCATGTGGATGACCTTGCACACCTTGGTATATCTCATATCATGGTGTTTGTGGTCCATTTGTGTCATTTTTACCACCCAATGATGATTTGAGCAACACCTATTAGAACTTTGGCAAATATTGAAGGTTTCTTTCCCTGGCCACCCTTCTTCTCTTCCCCTCTAACATTTCATCTAGTTCACATCTTCATCATCCTTATCTTTGTCCCTTTATCTTCTAGTCTTCTCATCCATTTTGAGAGCACACCCGTGTTCTTTGAATCCTCCTATCCTCTCGAGGGGGCATACCACTACCTCCTCGTCATTCTTCCTCTCGTCACTTTCATACTGGGGCATATTTTTGACTTATTTTCTTTGTCACAATGTGATAAAATGCATTATGACAGAGGGGCAAAATGTAAACACATAAAAATGTCCTAGACCAGCTAATACCATTTTCTAACGTCATAATTCTTTTATTGATTAAATAAATTTAATTATTTAATTAATTCATTACTATCTCTTTGTTTCCCCTTTATTTAATTACGTCACTAATATCCTTGTCTTCTATAATTAAATAAATTATAATTATTTAATTATTTATCATCTTGCCACTAATTAAATAGTTATTTTAATTATTTAATTATACATTTATCCCCTTTTTCCATAATTAAATAAATCTTATTTATTTAATTGTTTATGAATTTTTCATTTTCTTTCCATTTTGAATTAAATTATTATTTAAATAAAAAATCAACTTGTCACATGTCCCACTTTTGAATTAAATTGATTTTTAATTCAAAAGGCCAACTCAGCCTCTTAAATCAAATAATTTTAATTTATTATTTGATTTTCCAGTAGTCTTTCCATAATCTTTCCAATAATAAATAAGATCATTTATTTAAAGTTATCCACTTTCTACAAATTTCTTTCTAATTTTAAATAAAATAATTTATTTAAAATTATCCACTTTCTACAACTTTCTTTCTAATTTTAAATAGAATCATTTATTTAAAATTATCCACTTTCTAATTTCCCACCACTTTTTGAACTAAAATTGATTTCTAATTCAGAAAGGCCAACTCACTTCTTGAGGGAATTAATTTTAGTTTCTATTTTAATTCCCCACTTTCCTCTTTTTATGTGCAATATCTTCTTGTCACATGCATTCTTGTTTGTTGATTTGATTTAATAAAAAACAAATCTCAACCTTTTCATTTCAAATGTTGCCCTAACCCTATTTGTGGGTTGTCACATTTAATTTTAGCCTTTGATATTAGGGCATCTCTTAATTTTCAATCTTGGCCATTCACCTAAAATTGAATTTTCTATAAAAAGAAAATTTTTAGTCTCATTTTATCTACTTCTTAACTTCTTCATCTACATATACACTTCATGAGCTCTTGACTTCATAGTTTCATGAGCTTAGAGTTTATTGTCATTTTGCAAGTTTTTCTATTGCATGTAGGATTTATTTTTGCACTTTCATCTTTAAATCAAATCCTTCAATATTTTCTTAGGTCTTGTCATAGACATACTTTCTCATCAAAATATGTGGGCAAACACATATTTGCAACAAATGGAAAAGGTTCAATGAAGATGATTCATTGAGTGCTTGAAGGCTACATGACATTTCTCTTGTTTTCATGATTTTATGTTCCATTGTGCTTCATTGTTAACTAGGGTTTAGTTTGTTTAGGCTTTACAATACTAACCTAAAAATTTACCCTTAGTTACAATGGGTACACAAGGACAATTGCAAGATACTGTCTTGGTTTCCATTTGGCCTTTTTACGCCCCTCTGAATGTGTATATAGCCGAACTGATTCAATTAGGGATACACCACCTAGCTCTGGAGGCCTTTGCATATAGAAATGGATATAATTTTTTGGTAGGTATTCATCAACATCATCTTTGTTAATACAAAACCATGTTTTTTTGTCAACATTCAAACAAACATATTATTGGCTTGAGATGAGAAGAGGCAATTTCAGTAACATATGGCACGTCTCTTGTGCAGAGATGTCATGCTCCACAAGAATATTCATCATGAATTTTTGATATGCAAGAAATGCTCTATCCTCAACTAAATTTGTATTTGCAAGTATTTTCAACATATCAACATAATTTTTTGATTTCCTCTTAGAATTAGCTGCATATTTAGAAATATAATTAATGAAAAATTTCCTAGAAACAACTAGCTGTCAATCAACATTGACATGCCAAATTGCAAGCATGGGTGGGCTATGCATATTTGGATGATCATCATTTCTAGCTAGCTTGTATGATTTGTTAGACTCGACATCAGATGTAAATGTCAAGGTAAGTTGTTGTTGCCAAGGTTCTTTATACTGACATTGTAATTTCTCTCATTGTTTCCTTTAAAAAGTATATTCAAAGAATTTTGTGTGTCTTTGAACTGTATTTAACAACTCTTCATAATCTATGATTGGATCATTAGAAAAAAATTGGCTTGTGGAAAGCAAGAATGAATTTTCTTCAGAATAATGATACATTCTCAACAATCTTTGTGTAGGGAAATGTGGATTCCAAGCTGAAACATATCTATCAAAAAAGTGTCTTGCCATTGTAACATCATGTTTATTGGAACAATCAAGACTATCCATGTTGGAGGCTTCTGGAACCCATAAAATACCATGCACATGTGCAGAGCCACAGTGTTGCCATTCATATCTGTACCAATAATTCTTTGCATGCAAAATATTTTCAATCACCTCTTCATGAAAAATTGAGAATCTATGATGCAAATATAAAGACATTATATGTGAATTCTGAACAACACTATCTATTAGTATCTTTGTTGAAGGCTCCATTTCCAAACAAGCCGCCGAAGAGAATTTTTTTTGTAGATCAACCCATTTTGTGTCTACACAACTCAAAGTGAAAAAGAGGGCAGATATGCCAAGTTTCTCAATCATTGTAGTTAGTTGGGCTTGACAAGAGCTCCAAAAAGAATGGGTGTCATGCAACGACGCCCCAAAGTGCATCAACTGCTAAAAAATCTAGCCACCAGGAGCGACTTGAATATTTTCACACAATGTAGGCAATGACTTGGGGATTATATCTTCCAGGTCCACTCTAACAAAAACAAAAATAGTTTGCTAGTTGTGATGCCTCATTATCAACTTGTAGATGAAATACCTAAACCTGACATGTTTTCAAAATCTGTGGTCAAAATATCTCATTAAGTGGAGGGCATATTCATGCAAGTGAATTTTAGCATTCCTCAGTTGGAGGGGGAGCACTTCTCCTATGGGAAACAATTTTCAGAACACCATTGTAAATAAACCTTTATTGTTGTATTCATTAACAGGAGAAGAGCTAATTTTAGGCCAACACAAAATATTTTCCTTTTTTTTCAATCCGTAATACTTGTTTGATTTCTTGGAGCTCTCCTAAAACATTTAGAAAGGAAGGGATAAATGATGAATAGTTTGACTTGAGCCATTTTCATCTTGAGTAGCATTTGTTGAGTTGTTTGATGGCATTAGCTCTTCATCAAAAACTTTCTCTATTGTATACAAAAAATTGGACACATCAATAGCAACATTAGGTAACATATTAAGAGCCTCAACATCAATCTCAACATTATTGTAGTATTTTTCATATTGAATTTTGTATTTCAATGCATCCATGACATAGTGTTTATTAACATAGCAATCGTAATTACCACCTTCAATGGTGGTGCGTTAGACGACAAAAACCTCAATTTCTTTCAATTGGCACGACAAATTTTTTGCTATGCTCGAGATATCTTGAGGAAAGCTTACCGTGTGACCACTATATTTAAATTAACCTCCTTTAGCATAAGAC